>JAOBRD020853253.1:0-13042 GCA_027575215.2 Hydrozoanthus sils
CAATTGTATTACTTTGTTTGAGTTATGTAAGGAGAAGTGAGATGTTGATAAACTGTCTGGGGCTGAAAGGGTTAAAATGAATGGTTCTTTGTAGGTTTTCAAGCAGTGATTTTATAGTTAGAACATTTTTAGTTTCTGTGAAACCATACTAAGCAGGAAAAGGGTTTAAAATAATAACCATTACAATAAAAATAACTTTTTTCTTGACACTCCACTAGGTGGCTCTTTTTTGTCAAACCAACCAAACACCAGGTCGCAAACCTTTTTTAATTTACCTTGCAACTTATGTCTTTACCCACTGAGCATAACTTGCACACACTTTAACCAAGGTTTTGAACAATGATCCTGATTTGCAGACTGGTTCACAACTGCACCTCCTTTCACAAAACACATTAAGAGGATTTTAGACCCTCGAGCCCCCCTCAAATTACCTGTGGCAAGGACTCGCAGAGAGGACCGGTCATATTTCTTCACCCACTCGTCACCATATTTGAGCAGTAGCCGGATCGCCGTTGGTGCACTATAGAACTGGTTTAGCTTTAGCCGTTCCACCATATCCCAGTACCTTCCCGGGTCAGGATAGGTGGGGATGCTCTCAAAAAGTACGCTGGTGGCCCCATTGGCCAAGGGGCCATAGACAACATAAGTATGCCCCGTGATCCAACCCACATCAGCAACACAGGCATACTGATCACCAGGTTTGTAGTCAAAACAGCACTAACAGAAGTAAGAAGACACAAATCAAACTGTAGTTACAGATAATTTTTTATGCAAAACAAGAATGTTTTAACCAGTCATTAAAGTATATTTAAACCATTAACTTTCATGAAACTGATCTTTTAAATGTGATTCAAATTCCAAACACTATTTATGACCAGGTTTGGAGAAACTATTCCAAAGAAACACCTCAAGTAGTTTATCAGAAGGTAAAACAATTCTAAAGTCTTGTTTATATTTGTTAAAATACATAAGAACAGAACTTCAGCATTGAAGCAGTCACTAGGTAACTTTAAAGTTTTAATGTAAGCATATAAGCACTTTACTTTGAAGTTTTAATGTAAGCATATAAGCACTTTACACAAAGTCATACCCATGAATGGACAGTACTTTTTACAATTTTCCCTTATTCAGTTCACACTGTATGTACAGTGTTACTAGACTTAAGCTGTACTACATGTACATGTCCTTGCACAAATAACACCAAGACAATGATGAATTTCAAAACCATAGTGATCATCAGTCTGTACACTACCACACAGTACATTGAGACTGTACACTAGTACTGCTGATAATTATAGTTTTGATAACAAGGGTATTAGCTGAATATTCACAGCTGCATTGCTCATTCCATTACATACTGTAGTCAGTCATTGTACATGCAGTAATACCTTGTGTGTTAGGGATGCATATAACAGGTAACCAGCTTGAGAGTGGAGAATTCCCTTTGGTTTACCAGTGCTGCCTGAAGTGTACAGGATAAACAGGGGGTCTTCACTGTCCATTGGCTCAGGTTCACACTCTGGAGACTCATTTGCCATGGCCTGAATGAACCAAGTTTGACATTTTTAGTTTTTAGATTCAAAACTAAATCTCCAAATATTAATATTATTTATATCACATAAAGTGAGTTACACATACAGTTTTTAAACCTTGTTAAGTCACACAGCTAACATTTCATAAGCAAATCCTATAAAACAAACTTTCTTTCGAATGTAAGCCCATAGCCAGAATTTTTTGCAGTAATTAGGTGCGATCGAATTGAAGAGGAGACGAACCAAACAAGCACCAAAGGCGCAAGTCTAAGGGGGATCTGGGGATAGGCTCCCCTATAAAATTAGGTTGAAAATTAGGTTGTCTAAGACTGAATAGTAAAACAAGCAGGCAAAACCAGCATTAAACACCTGGGTATAATTATATTCGCACTTTTGAACTTCAAATCAACCTAGAAAAACATACAGGATAAAGTAGTTTTTTCGAACAGACCTTCACTGTCTAGGGGGGTACACCCATTGCACCCCTCCCCCTCCCTACAGCCCTGAAATGTTACCAAAAATCTTTACACAAAATAACTAGGTTAACTTTAAAATAAAAAGTGTAAGGTACTAAAATTAATGTGCTTGTTATGATTAACTTAACAAAACAGCATCTATTTTTAAGTAGCAAGTCAGTCAAACACACATTAATTTTCAAGTTTGTAGTACAGACTTCATGAAGTGGAATATCTTTGTCTCCCATGGGAACAGCAGCCCCAGTCCTACTCATTACAAACACCCTTTTGACCGATGGGCTCATCTGAACTGCAGCATCCACAGTCTTCTTGAGTTCAATTACTTTGCTTCCCCTCAGCGCCTGGTCAGCTGTGATCACTGTTTCAGATTGAGCTGTTGATGGAAAAATAAGTACAGTAGAATATTATCTATATATATGTCTGTTATTATAATTATGGCAGTCAATCTTCAAGTCACGGCCATGGAAAAGTGATTGCATTCAATTGGTTGGATTAACAGGGTTATTTGGTAATAAAACAAGCCAGTGGGCTTTTGTGGGCTTAATTAGGTCACACAAAACAATTTGTGATGCAAATTTATGTGATAAAATGGTGACAGACAGTACCTCACTCGATCTGCAGTCAACCCCCTTTAACAACATTCAACAGATCATGATCATCAACCCTCCTGGAAGTCTTTTACCATAAATCCTCGATTAAGCACTGTGGCACTTATTAACTTTACCAAAAATTTAGTGCGAATCTTATTCAAGGTGTGGTGCTTATTTGAGGTGTATTAAGTGTACTGCAACACAAACTTTAATGCTAAGAGAATGAAGTGATTCATGTTCTAGAGATGAACAACAATTTATTATAATTGTATTTCAGTTTTCAGATAAAGGAATAACATGAACACATTAAGCTGCAGTAAACCTGAACTGAGTTCACATGAACATTGGGCATTACATGCTTTGTTCCATCAAAATTATCAAAAGTAAAGGTCAAATGTGGTTTCTCTAGGTTTCCGGTAATCAGTGTTCTGGAGCCAGAAAAGTCATTTGACATCAATGTTATTTTCATCATCCATATTATCACCACAGCACTTATTTGAAGTGTGGCACTTGTCTGAGGGTGGCACTTATATTAAGTTTGCTGGCTTACTGTGCGGCGCTTACTCAAAGTGTATCGCTTATTCAAGGATTTATAATATTCCATAACTGTATTGATTGATATCAAAACTATAAACAAAGCATAATTTAACTAAATGAAAATTTTCAAGTTTCTCACCATCATTAATCCTGGCTGACAGTGCTTCAGCACTAAACCCAGCAAATACCACACTTAAATATTAAAAAGAACTCAAATCAAAAGGAAGAATTGAATGAGTTTCTAAGAATTAAAGTGCTGTGAAGGGCAGAGTCTAGCTCCTATAAACATAATTCTTTCTCATTTGTAGTACTGCCCACAGTACTTATTTTGAAGCTTTAAAATCCCATCTGTAAAGTAACCTCTGCTTGTCTACAATACATCAATGTACATCAATGTACCCAATTGCCATTAGTGCACAACTCTGTACAGCCATACTATTACATAGATTAGAGTTCTGCCCAGAGCGGAGGTACTAGTGCAATCTCTGCCACAGAAAATCTTGACTATTGCTTTAACTGCTCTTCCCTTGTTACAGAACCAGTATTCCTGCTGATACTGTTCCAATTTGACTGCAGGATTGAAGATAATAACTATCAAATCGATTATGACATTGTTCCATCAAAGGAAAATCCTGTTTCAATTTAAGTTTCAATAAAGTCTTGTTATCAATTTTTCTTTTTTTTTTGAAGAAAAGGACAGTCTGAGCAGTGCAAGAGTAAGAGCAGTGGGGTGCAATGCCACATGAATGAACTGCTCAGTGGGGAGAACTCTAAATTTGTAGATCCTACTGCAGTTTAAAACTGTGTTACTTTAGTTTGTACAAAAACTGCATATTGAGTAACATTTAATTCACAGCATATCCTCACAGCTTAATAGTTGTGGCCTTTAGTAACAATATTCCACCGTCAAAAAATAAGTGTTACAGTATTTAATTTGCAACAAGAAGAAGTAAGAAGAAGTGTTTTAGTTTAGCACACTAACTGTGTCAAGCCAACTTTTATTAATCCTGCTATCTAATTGGTTGACACAACTGTATCAGTTAATACTAGAAATTAATTTATACAATAATTGTAAGTACTATAAAAACACTGAATCATTTTGATTTTTTTTACCTATACAAAATAAAACAATAGACTTTACAAGTTTACAAATGGCAGTCAAGATTGCCTTACTTGTGAATAGCGCCAATTCTTGCACAAGCCAACATAGCTGCCACAGCTAGAGGGGAGACTGGCATGTACACACAAACAGTGTCACCTTTTTTTACTCCTTGTCTTTTCATTGCATTGGCAAAACGGTTCACCATCTGGTAAAGTTGACTGGAAGATACACGTAACAAAAATTTTGCTACCACTAATTAACTTTAATTGTAATATTTACTAATTAAAGACTACATTTGTTGACTTAATATTTAAACTGTCATAAAATGATGTAGCCATCTCAGTTAGCTAAGTACTGTAAAGCAGTGAAGCAATCAATAGAAAATGGTATTTGGTCCAAAATATTTTTTCAAAAAATAAAAAAAGAAAAATTTATAACGACTAGGTGAGAAAAAGTTTTGGTACGAAATTTTAACTAACAAAATCTTTGTGTTGATTAATATACTCCTCTGACAAAAAAAAAACACAGAGTACAAATTAAACATTTATTCGAAATCAAATAATCAACAGAATGTTCAACACTTTGTGCCACTTACATGTAGCTAACATGCTCAACATCTCCTGGCTCATCTTTTTCCCAAATAAGAGCTGTTCGGTTTGGTGAGGCCCTCATATGGCGGTCTACACAGTTCTCTTTACGAAACAAAATCAGACAACATAATCCAATTAATAAATCATAAATTATTTTTTTGTTCTAAACAGAATACAAAAAGAAGTTTTGAGATACAAGGAAGAGTAGTTTGAACACTGCATATGGCCCAGGAGGGTAGGGGTGGGGAGGGGGTGACTCCTTCTATAGGTATGATAGGGGAGTTCATTATATTTTTTAGGGGTCGAAATTAGCAATTTTGGATTTTTAGGGGTTTCAGAGATTATTTAAAGTTATTTTAGAATATTGGGTGCAAAAACAAATAGAGCAATCCATGTGTTTTTTTCAGCAGTTTCTTCCTGCCTTTTTCAAAGCTCATGCTATAAGACATGCTTTAGGGTTAATTTTCATGTTACCTAAATATTGTTCATTGTAAAATCATTGATTTTCACTTTGCTTTTAAGAAAAAAGACAAAAAAATAGTCCAGCTTCTATCCATGCGTCTCTTATACAAAGGGATTTGCCTATTGCATAATTTAATGTGGTGGGTTATTATAAAGGTAGACGGCAATGGTGCTGTTTTTGACAAAGGCAAGTGTAAAAAAGTACTTTCAGTTATTACTTTAGGATTTATAAGTCGACTCTTTATTGTTTGACTATCTGGACCTACGGTAGGACAGGAAAAAAGGGAAAGGGACTGGGCAGAGAGACGCAAAGAAAAAAAAAGTTAGAATCAATGTCTTTCTCGAAATAAGAAATCATATTGCAATGTACAGTGAAAAGCAATAACATGAAGTAGCTGAAACGCAAAGTGCTTTTTCACTCAGTGCCGAACTGAACTGTTTGTCGTTCCAGCAAATGAAAATTACTCTTGCACGCTGGCTTAAACCAAACAGTAATTCTAGACCAACAGTAGTATTAAATTTCTGATTCGTGGCATGTATTCAAAACAAAGCAAAAATCTTTGTTTCACTTCGGTTACCTGTAACGTTGATCTTTCCCCCAAGAAACCACTTGTGAGAGCCAGAGCTCACATCACAATCCATCACTGTTTCAAACGGTTTCTTCCATTCGAGCTGGGTGGCCGCTAACTGGCCCCAGAATGTTTCGGGTTCTTCGATGCTTTGCCGGTACAATTTCTCATAATCCTTGGATACATATTCTACTTTTGGTGCGATATAATCGCCGCTGAAATAAGATGAGGCCCTACAGGCAAAAGGAAAGAGCCGCGTACAAAAGATCCGTCGGTACAGCATTGCACCCGCCATTTTCTTTGTTTTGGCCCTGATCTGAGAACGTGGGCACGTGATCCCCCATCAAGTGAGAAAAATAAAACACTTGGCTGGGAGAGGGGAAGGAGAGGGGCTGGGGGGGGAGGGGGTCTACTAATTTGTAATATGTACTAATTTGTCTAGTCTCACTAAACGTTACAGCCAGTGCACCCTGCTATCACGGTAGACAAAGCAATGTACAAATATGAAGATAATGGCTTCATCAGATCATTTGATCTTCTGATAAAGCCTTCCACAAGAGAAGGCGAAACGTAAATGTATTTTTGAATTTTAACGCGTGAAAACCCTAAAACTTTTTATAGATTTTGCCTTTTTATCATGTTTTATCCACGCGGAAGCCTAAAGATATATTAGTACTATAAATTGAAGTTCCGTAATCAGCCCTATATCCATATATGTCTCTAGCTCTGATCACTCCTCAAAGAAATGGACAATTCAGTTCAAGAATAACGAAAAAAATAGTAGATTTTCAATAAAATTCCGGTTAACGCCAGTAATATCATAATTTAAGAGACTCTATACGGCCTGCTGCAGTGTGTTCATCTTATAAGTTTTTTCTTAAAGATGTCCAAACAGTCCAGAACTCTCGAAAGCGACAACTCTGAGATGTTTTCTTTCATTTTAATTCGTTTCCCGACAGAAGTTCACTAAAAGCTTTCTCCTGAGGAAAAATGAAAGAACCAAAAACTTGTCCAGTCGCCGATGTCTTGATAGCTATAAAGACAGGAACCACTAAATAAAACTACGCTTTCGGAGTCGGGAGGGTGAAGAATTAAAATCCGGGTATCTTCTGTCAATTTATTTGAAACAAATCTCCATATCAACTGAGAAATCATTCAGTGAGTTATCTGTTGCTGAGATATTTCTGTAGGGTTACTAATATGATTCAACATCATGATCCATCCCTACTTGAGTAACGTTGTATAGTATGAATGTCACTGAATGATTGAGGTGACAAAAGCAGACCCAGGGATTTTTAAACGTTGGGAGAACTAAAAAAACACAAATGTTTCTTGTTCACATTGTATATAGATGCAGTACTTCGGTAAAGGTTCCTGTTAGTGGATGTTTAAAAGGTTTGATTGCCTTAATAAATAAGATAAACTATTTTATTTTAGTACAGGCTTCACTTGGAATGCTTAATTCTTTGTCTTTTTACTTTTATATTTCTTTCATTCAGTTTTAACAGGATGTCTAATCTGGGAATTGGGATCGAATGCTTTGAAATAGGTTTAAGACTTATGCCTCAAACATTCTTTTAAAGTTGAGCTCATTTCAAAAAATGTTCTTATTTTTATTTGTATTTGTATTTGTATTTGTGTGTGTGTGAGTATGTGTGTAGCGTGTTCATGTATCTTTTTACCAAAATAAATGGACTATACAGTAGCTGCATACTGAGTGGTCAGCGTCCATCAAAAATAAATGTAAAGCCGCCGTTTTTTAGTAATATAGAGTTTATATGAATAAAGCCTTACAAGCGGCCTCTCCTAGAGTGTTTCTTTCATTACAGGGGAACACTGTGTCGGTACAGTTTGCAGTTACAGGAGAAAGCAGTAATTCGATGTACATGTACAAACTGTATGTACTAACTGGTCCAGTTAGATTATCAAAACAATTTGTTTTAGCTTTTAATTTATTTACTTACAAATCTTTTTTATTCATAGTCTATCTTTATAATTTACCTACTATATTCAATGTTGTACAGGTCCTGGACCTATTTGCTAATAAAACCATCTCTAGCTTAACTTCTACTGGAGTTTGGAAAAAATAACAGTTATTACTTCGGCATTATCAATGGTGGAAGCAAGCCAAACTAGTTAAAATGACTTCTTAATTCTTGTTCGAGTCGAGCTTTATAAAGTTTTCATCTTTGCCAGCGGTGTAGTACTTTTGTTTCCTCGCCTAGTTAGGGTCAGGGATCGTAAGATTGTTTAAATCACAGCTCGTTAGATTAGAAATTGGAAAGTTACACTAGTTCAAAGATTCTTGTGGTAGTTAGTTTTTTGCGTTATAGAACGCTAGATACACGCACGTTCACCAATGATAAAAACCTATTCGGTTGCTTTTCTGTTTTCGGCTTTCGTGATCTTATTCTCTCTCCACACCACAGAAAAAAGAACACAACCGCCATAAGCAGAAACACTCCCGTTAAAACACTAAGGGCAACAACAGTTGAGGTATCACTAACAATTACTTGTTGATGTTGCGTCGCACGAGTTTCATTGCGTGATAGTTCTGGTTCTGGATCAATGCATTTTTTAAAGTTATGAGGGTCACGTGGTATACAATGATGGTTTTGTGACCCGCTGCAGTATTTGGAAGAATAAAACACGTTATCGGGAGCACTCTTAAAGTCTGTATTGAGGCGGATAATGTGTCCCAGCGTTAGGTTATTGACCAGTCTTATTTCCTGTGGGAAGTAAAAACAATGAATTTGGTTACCTTCGACATTTTAACGAGAAGCAATCATGAATACGGAAAAGAAGGCGACTTGTACATTTACCATAATTCTTAGCGCATAAACGTCTAAAATGGCCCATAAAAACGAATAAAGGGAGTCTGTAAACCTCGAGTTTGACACACACAATGTTGTTAATACAAGGAAGAGTTTTACCAACTGTTACCTTCCCTCAGTTTTTTTTAGTGGTGTAAGATTCGCAATGCATTGTGGTAAACTGTAAAGACGCCATCTTTCAGTTCGGAATCGTCAATTGACAAGCGATGATAAGTTTGACTATCAATGCTTTTGATTGGTTAATGAAATTGAGTTTTTATATAGTCACGTCTATATTGAAGAAACGTAACCATCAACTTTATGTACACAGAGAAACACACAGAGAGTTTTATTTGCACTATAGGTTACAATCATTCAAGTTTGTACACATAATAATTAAACGGAAAGAGAGTGCAGGCCACCTGTGATAACCATAGGGGCTAGTTGGAAACGGGTGGCCTATGTTGAAAAATATTTCTTTTTTTGGCGAGAAAAAGGTAGTTCCGGTCCTTAAGACTTTGAAAGTCAAGTCATGATCACACAATCTTTATATTTCCGTTTCAGTTTGTTTTGAGAAATGTTTTAGGAAACTTGACACTATGTAGAATTTCGAAACCTTCCCCCCCCGAAAGTAACGTTAATTTTTTGCCCTCCTAACAAATACCAAAATAACGCCCTTCCCCCCGGAAGTAAGCTTTATTCCAATTCCGAGTCAAATCTGTTAACCCGGAGTAAATTTGGATTTGATAAGCTTTCCTTAATTTGTAACTGTGGTTAACTATCAACTCATTCTCATGGGGGCCCTGCACAACCTGTACATTTATTCACCATTTAAGAATGGCTTTGCATTACCTCCGGCGATAAGAACCGTTCGTACCAGAACCGATCCCCATCTCGTACACGAAGCAAATTCTTTGTAACTATCCTGAAAGACAAAACATGAAAAAACAAACTTATCTATAAATACATAAATTTATCTGGCTGGATTTCAAAACGTCTTACATTTACCATTTACCATTAGGCAAATAAAAGTAATAAACATGGGTGAAAAATTGTCAGGGGGCAGTGCCTCCCCGACCCCCCGGGTTCCACCGCCCATGACAAATTTATAAGATAATTTGTATTTACTAATATGATATACAAAGAGGTAAAATCAAAGATGACGCATCGATTCTCTGTGACTCAGTCTGACGAGCGCTCACGCGCGAAACTCAGAGTTACAGAGAATCAATTAGTCATCTTTGATTTTACGTACATAGTATTTGAGCACTTTACGACACAGTAGACTATCTACACATATTAATTAATATGAAATTGATATATACTTATATATCGAAAAGTGTATTTATCTCTATTTAGGTTTAGAGCATTTCCGAGTTTATTTCATATATTCTTCAAAGAACAGTTTATGCGTTTCTACAGCCATACTTTGTATAAAAAAATCAATCAAACTAATACGAGGCTACAAAGTAGCCTTTACTCGTGCCGATGTTGTGCAAGCCTTAAAATTTAAAGCCACAAAAGCTGAAATAGTGCGTGTACTGATAAACTTGTGCATATCCTGCTTGTTCGCCATCTTAGTTTTAAAACAGTCAAAATGCGTGTGCCTTGGGTACGAGCAAAAGCGCAACAAAAATAAGGAAAACAAAATTAAACGGATGCGAATCCTTTACTCGTGGCTTACCGGCCCGAGTAATATGATACTACTAGGTACGCATGACCTTACCTTCTGAAAGTAGGACCCAGTTCACTTCCTTCTTCGTGTTCCTCGGCCAACCCTCCCACCCACAAATCGATATTGTCCACAGTACCATAAAGCTTTTCCATTTTCTGCACCACACCTCTGTCCTTAGTTATGTCACGAAATCTGGTTATGGCTGAAACGTTAATATATTTAACACAGTCAGCATGAGTCTGAAACGAGTTCGTGGTCAGCTCATTCTTTCCAGCTCTCTAGATGAGCTTATGAATTTAGAGGTTCTGACCAATTCAAGTATAAAGCTTTAAAGGCTGCTGCTCAAACCATCGTTTTACTCGTCCATCATTATTTTTTGCCAGTTCCCTAAAGCTAGTGTAGCCTTTCAATCCTTGGGAAGGAGTTTCGGGTGTGTTTTCTTGTAAGAAGCTAGCGACGAGAGTATTTAGATCCTCACCATTGTCAACACTGTTCACCGTTGCCTGGTTAGCCCAGTTGGTGCGGGAAGCCCAGGTACGATTCCCCGTCCTAAATAATTGAGAAGAAGCTGCTGCCTTTGCTCGAACATCTGCAAACGGTTAGACCTTCGCGTCTTCTCGGATAAGGACGTTAAAGCACAGGTCCTAGGAGTTCTATAGTATAAAAGGTGCTGCCTTTGCTCTAACATCTGCAAACGGTTAGACCTTCGCGTCTTCTCCGATAAGGACGTTAAAGAGTAGGTCCCGGTTGGCAGACCTCGACGGGGACCTTGAGTCCTTATATCACTGTTGGTATTACCCTTACAAGGGAACTTAAGTAACGAGGACGGCAGAGAACAAAAGCGAATACGATAACTGCACGTTTGAGTGCACAATGCGGTAGCGAATGGTCCCTTAAAAAACGAAAGTCTCCGCAAATTACAGCTAGTTCTCTAAATTCCATCATCTTTTTTTGTCATGTTTTAAGATCTCGTATTTTTTATTTTTTCTCCATCTCCCTCACAAAACGGCTCGCATTCTCGCAATCTCTATTTTGCCTGGAATTTGTTTGCTGTCTTAGTTTTTTAAAGTCTTGGTCTCTGATTTTTTGTGTCGTAACGTCTCGGTTTCAGATTAGTCATTCCTTTTCAAAGTCAACCTGGCTAAATGCGCACCGTTGTCTCAAACACTACAACGTGGAAATCTTAACTTTGGAGTTCGTACGGCCAACAGAAACTTTTCTTAAGTTTTTTTTGTTCACAAAGCGTCACCAGGACAAATGAAAGAGAGGGCATGCGAGCCTGACATTGCCGATAATGCCGTCTTCGTTGTTTAATCTCCCTATTATCTGGTAACACCGGTTCGTACCTATAGCTAGTTCTATAGCTAGGAGGGAAAGGATATTGCATCACAGGCTACTAACCCGGTAAACCGACGGATTTCCTCACAGTGTTATAGTCTGGTAAACCGTGTTCACGACCACGCTGGATGTTCAGAGCAGCCAGGTCAAGTCCATTGTGACGTCCAACTGGAAACAGCACATTGCGCATGTCATCAACCATCTGTGGGTCGAATGTTTTTAAACAACTCATGAAACGCATTCAGCAAAAACGTTTAGCTGTCCTACAAGTTTTAAACTGTTTGAAGATCGTAGACTCGGTACATGGAAAGCTTTTGTATTTTGCCATAGAATTACAAATGTTTTATTGTACGGCTTTGTTCCAAAGCCCCACTTCTCATACTGTGCTGCGGTATGGGATGGGCCTAGCAAAGGCCTGAGTGATAAGCTCCAGAAATCAAAATCGAGCCGCAAGAATAGTCACCAATGCTAGCTATAACTCGAGTGCAGAGCCAGTTATAAGCATGCTTGGTTGGCATAGGGTGTCCCAAATTTGCACTTAAACAAAAGGCGGTTGTCATGTATAAGACAGTTAACGAGCTGACACCTTCTTATCTACAAAATCTATTAAAAAAACCGTGAATTCCATTATAACGTTCGAAACTCGGAAAATATTCTACAACTACCGAAACCTAAAACTGACTATGGCCAACGTAGTTTTAGTTATTCAGGGGCAACCCTGTGGAATGGGCTCCCTGTTGAATTGCGAAGGCCCGCTATTCTAACTCATTTCAAGAAAGGGGTTAGTGGGCTGCATTCACACGGCAAACATGTAAACCAGTATCAATAACTGTTTTTATTTTTTTATTAATAGAGTTATTTGTATTTTACTGATGTTTTAACGGTGTTTAGACAAAGACTATCAATTTCAATGTTAACCTACCTCCAGCTATAGTACGTATAGTTAAAAGTGATAACTAACCTTTAAGTCAATTTCTTGAGCAACTTGTGCTACTGCTCCTCGCAGAATGGGGTCAATGCCTCCCTCCCTTTCCACTCGTTCGGGTGTAAAATATGCGTCGCGCAATGGTAAGTGGCCATACTCACTGACACTACCATCCTCCTCGAGTCGCCATAACGAGCTACTAACTTGACTGTGGCCGTACCTTAAAACACGAGTGATGCACATGAAAAGGTTATACTAGCAGTAAACTTGCTAGAAGGATAAAAAAAAAGTATCAATAGTAGTAGAAGTAGTATATTAGTAGTAATAGCAGGTAGGAATAGTAGTAGCGCTAGCAGTAGTAGTAGTAGCAGCAGCAGCAGCAGCAGCAGCAGCAGCAGTAGTAGTAGTAGTAGTAGTAGTAGTAGTAGTAGTA
>JAOBRD020853465.1:0-13039 GCA_027575215.2 Hydrozoanthus sils
ACAATAATTTTATAATAAAACTCAGACAACAATTTTCCAAATCTTACATGGTTTCAATAGCCACCGCTCATTTTGAACCTTTCAGAATACTACCGAGTGATGTCTCAGCCGCTGCCGTCTAGACATGTGTTTTAATTGTCTTTTACTTTATGTCAAAATTAATCTAAATGTTGTACAACTTAAGTAATATTTCTTCTTAACTCTTTGAAGGTACAGCTTCTTGCAGGAAACACTACGCTAAAAGTTTTATATTTTATAAATAAGAACACACATTGTGTGATTTCAATTCACTCAAGAAAGAACATCAGACGGTATGAATTCAATCACTAGCAAAAATATTAGACTCTTCATTAATTTAAACGTTTGTAGCTTCAGCAACTAGCATTTAGCAAAGCTGAGCACAATCATGCATTTTCCAAAACCCGTCGGAAGAACGGCCAGAACAAGAACATCATCTTTAATGTCAGCTAGCAGCTACTCTTGATCTCGTTTCAGCACAATTCCTTCAGTGCTTCATTTCGTTTATGAATACAATAACAGCGTCGATCGCATCACTCACAAAATTTTCCTGTGCATTCGCCATTTTTTAAACACAAAGTGCAAACGGAAAGAAGTATATGAACAAAGTGACTTAATAGCCGCGTGTTGACAAATTGCTGACAGATCGATAAAAATCAGCCAATCATATTTCCCGTCCCTCAGTGGACGGACTAATAAAAAAACCCCTAGTCTCCGGGCAGGCTGTTTTTCCTCTCTCCCCAGTCCTTTTCTTCACTCGCGCGTCTCCATTAAAAAACAGCCGCTACGCAGGCTAGAATTTTTGAAACTTGATCTTCCGCCCTAATTATTATAGAGAAATGTATGGGAAAAACATGGAAACGAGGCTGGACGGCATCGGTGCCCGTCCATCTTACTTTTTATTGGAAAATTCTCCACTTTCAAACCTTTATATCTCCGTCAGTTTGCGGCCAATGTTTATGAGACTTTGTAGTTTTACTAATATTCATGTGCTGAGATTGACTCTGGACTTGTTTTCTTGATAAACTGAATATATATCTATCCCATGCTAGCGTGATAAAGGTCTTTTGTGTGTCTAGGTCATGGATATCGTTTGATGGCGTTACTGTTAGTCACGTTGCCATATCGCAGTGCACAGTTGCGAATGGTTAGTTGAAAGAAAGGGCAATTCTGTGGAAAAGCGTTATGTTAGTAAACTTTCAGATTTTTGAGTGCGATATCATTTGAACACGAGAAGATAAAATTCTCCATATTCTATAAGAGCGCGAAAATATTCAAAGCTCATTTGCTGAAATTTGGTATCAGCACACGTGTTGATAAAAATCGTATCCCCGCCGGAGAGAGTGGAGATACCAATTTTTTCACTAACTTTACCGTCGCTCAGTATCCCACTGCAGTTTACATAACTACTTGAATGCGACATAAATTTTCTTATGTTTGTGAGTGTTTTAACTTCATATTTTACCTTGCTGTCAGGGTCGTTATTGTAACAAATACACATTCGCAAATCTAAATGGTTGTTTTGAAGTTCTTTTCCAAAGAGGTAGCACGCGACAGTTTTAATGTAACATATCTTCCAGTCATTTACCACTACCAACCAACCACTAAAATGAGTTGTTTGAAAACTTGTTTGTGAAGAGCAATCAGTCGAGCTTTTAACTTCCTTCCAAAGCCCCTCTTGAAGACACATAAGCGTAAGATCAAGTGCAAAGTCAGAATCTTCATCCGTGGACGACACAAAGACTGGCAGTGACACTGTGACTGGCTTTTTGAAAGAGAGGTTTTTCGGCTCGCTTTCAATGTGAATAATTGGTGTTACACAATGAACGTTTGCAGGACCTGTCCTCAGAAAGCCAACGCAAATTCTTGCTTCTGTGTCCAACGCTTCTTTTGGAATGGTGATGGTACAACCGAGATAAGTCAGGTTGGCACCATTTGGACTTATGTCGAACCACTTTGACAAGGTCTTTTCCTCTATAAAAAAACATGTATGTTTTAGTTAGTTTTAAATCTGGCTTAATAATGGCAACAAAACCTCCTCTTGAATGTGAACTACACTCTCGACCAAATTAAATGGAGCACTCACATTTCAAGGAGCCTTTCCCATTATACCCATCCCATGCAATGTTGCAGTTTTTCTCGGGAAACAAACTGAAACTTCACTTGAAAACTTTCCGAAAACATTGGTTAGAGTGGGGTCGAATGGGGCGGATGTTTCATTTCATTTTGTCCGGGAGTGTAGGCGGTTGCTGCAAACTTTTACAGCTTTTTCATTATTCTTCCCCTATAATATTTTTTTGTCACCTTTAATAGACGCAGCAGTATTTTCTTGAAGTTCTTTAAATATAAAATCAACTTTCGAGGGTTAAAATGTTTTTAAAATTCCTTTAACGAAAAATCCCAAGGCGTTCGTAAACACAATCAGAAGTTTCTTTGAGTATTAATTGTATTTGACTGTATTCCTGGCCTCCTTTCATACTGAAGTAAAAACCAAGACTGAATACCGACGGTCGCTATATGTAAGTCTGATTGAATTGGAACGCAGCGCAACAACTCAATAAAGTAATCTCAACTTCTTACAAGGGGTTTGAAAGAATCACTACAACATTTAACGAGAAAGACCGTGCACTCCATTGTTATAGCCGATATAGGCTAATTTCAAACCGCAAAGAGGTGTAAGCCTTTTGGGTAGGAAGATCAAACACTCTTAACACTGCTGTCCACGTGCGCTTTCTGTAACAATAATGCTAAAAGTCCTGGTCGTTTGTAAGTACACTTTACTATTTGCATTAAGTGCATGAATGTACGTTCTTGTCTTTGTATGTATTTATGTGACAATAAGTGATTGTATCGATTAATGCAGATGGTGTGATAGAGAACCTGCTTCATGCATACAATGTTACACGAGCTTTCATCCAGATACCTTTGCAGTGTTTCACGAAGAGATCATCTCTTTGAATCTCCCTATCCATGAGCGCCTCTCCAAGAACATCATACGTAGCTGAGTTATTACTGCGTTCAAGCCACTTTGTAAGCACCGCGAAACACCTCAGCTGGTCATTCATTTCGTCTGCGGTGTCAATAGATTCAAGTTCTGACTCTTCGATGCCAAGACGTTTACCGAGCAACCGCCACTCTGGACCAACATCAAGAGCGAGGCGAAACATGTCAACAAGTAATGGAGTGCCCTTCTTTTCCTGTTTATCGGAAAAGGATAACAGTTAACACGACAGAACTAAGTGCAAAATATGGAAAAGAAAAAGTACTTTTAGTATTTTAACATATAAAACGATGAATAAAATAAGAAGCAAAACCTCTAACTAAAGGCCTAACTTTCTTGGCGCTCAATGCAACTGTTCACAAAGCTTTTGTAACTCAGTCATATAGTGTACATACGCTGGTTAGGTTAAAGTACAGGAATCGATAGTTCCCTCTATTTGTTTTTTTTTATCTCAATTCGAAAAGAAAAACATACATTAAGGAATTACCTCATTTGCTTACTTGTTTTATCGCATACGAACAGTAACGGTGTGAACATGATAAACTTAACTTTGTTTTTCAATAATATAGCAACTGGAAGTTTTAAAATCTTTCACGCCAACGAGTTACGGTAGCATTAACAAAGTTCGTCTTTGTATTTTAATGTACCATTGTCATAAACACCAGAGACTATATTAACTTTGGATTAAAAATTTGATGTTTTACAAGAAACGCTAAAGGAATGTACTAATACAGTAGATGCGGGCTTAAAAACGGCGGGAGGGGCCTATATATCCGGGTGGGCAAATATCCGGAATAAAAAAATTCGTTGGCAAACGGATGGGCTTATTTCCGAAAGGGGGAGGGGGGGGGGATGCTTAAACCGTGGGGGTTTTAACGTGAGATTTTACGGTAGTACTTAAGGAATCAGGAGACGTAAATTTACAACTATTCTTTAGGGTTTTTTTTTTATCTCAAGACACTTCACTAGAACCGAGACCTTAGATAACGTAGATCACCTCGTTAACTTACTTCATCTCGAAGGCACCAGTTCCCTGATGCTGTGTCTGCAGCCTCGTGGCCTCGACCTATTGGAACAAGCTGAACGCAGTCATCATCGGTACATCCCTGGATTTCGTGAACATCACACTTCTTAGTTCTGTCCCTTTTTTCAACCATGAAAACGTAGTTAGTTTTACTGAACTGTTCCTTCCGAGAAAGAAAGTCTAGAATTGTTTCAAGGAACTGGCGGATTTCTCCACTGAGACCCATCTCTAAACTTCTTTGCGCAGAGACGGAAAGGCTTTTCCTAAACTCCAAGGTTGCTTTGATGTAATCGTCAAGCCAGCTGATTTGCAAACATAAAGGGTAAGGTCCATAATGAAATGCAAACGAGAAACGGTCTGTTGAAAGGAAATAATCTGTACACCGGAAAACACTGGACCAACGGCAACATTCATTTCGTAACTCTGCAAAAAGTTCCAAGGAGCCTTTCGAAAATTTGATGTACAACGGTTTTAAGCAGTTTTCAACGCTGTCCTGTGTGAAAGTCTCCAAATCGTCTTGATTGCACTAAGAAATAAACATAGATAGAATATGAAGTAGGTATCACAATCATTATAAACACAGGCAGACGTTTCCCTCTACTTATCTTTTGAACGAATTTTTCAAATGCTGGGAGAATGAAAAACAGGTATATCTATTAAGCCCCCGGTGGGCTTAATGTTTCCAAGCTTGATAAATTCAACAGAATTTCATTGGCGTGACTCTCAATTTCTTTTATTCGTCCATCTTCTGCACACACGTGAAGAACGACAATCAATACTACACTAAACTGTCTCGAAAAAGATCAACAAAAATATTTTACAATAAGACCAACTAAAAGTTCATAAACAAATGAAACCAACTAACAGGAAACGGGTCTAGTGAAACTAACAGGAACGGAATATTGCGAAAATTGAAACCAACTATTTTAAGCATGCCCTAAGCGCCTCTGTCAATTGACTAAATAAATTAACGGGTGAATTAGGAATTAAGCACTAACTGGGAAGAAACTAGTTTTGAAAAAAAAAATACTTTCGATGTAAATATGGCCAAAAATTCGAGATTTTTCAGTGAAAAAAACTGGGTTTACAGCATTTCGTGTGGGCACCATTTCTCTCGATTTTATCTCTTTAGTTTATCATTTCAACTTAATTTGAACTGCTATCCATTATCTGTTTGGTCAGTGAAAAAAAATCAAACAAGCATAGAAATATAGCGGGGAAAAACCTTAAAGGAAAAACCGCTGCCCTTAATTGAGCGGTAACCATGCGGCCCCCAAACAAAATAAAATAATATTTCTAATAACGTAGTTGGCGTTTCCTTTTACGCATATTCGCAGGTGAAGTCACTATAAGTTAAATTAGACTGGAAGTTTGTTCGAACACGTCCCAAACCTGAATTTGGCTATGTATGCTGTACTTTGTAGTACTTTTGTTACTCCCTGATGAAGCCTACATAGAGGCGAAACGCGTCGGAGAACAAAAGTCAAAAGAGGTTTTAAAATACAACTCAGCGGTATGGTTGTGCTGCTCATAAGTAACTGTTAAAAATAAATTTTATGAGAATCAATTTATCAGTGAACAATAAACAACGATTGATCAATCAGCTATTTTCATAGACTTGCTTTTTGCTGCGAGCGCCCATCAACACTAATCGCGACGGACCGAGAAGGTTCGGATACGAGTTTAATAGCAAATTTTGAAATCGATTTGTGGTCCGGAAGCTAGCTAGCGGGCGAGTGTTTTTGTGATCACGGAGTACAGTTTTGTCAGCGGTAACAGTACCTTCCCTAGCTTTGTGTTTTCAAAGTTTGTACTTCTTTAAAACAACCTCAGGAGTTTCTACGTAAAAAAATATCTGGTTTGAAAACTTTAGAAAAACATGTTTTGTTACACATTGCAACGGGTATTACCAATTTGCAATTAGTTTTACTCAAAACAGTGACATTAGTGTTAGTGAAAATGCAATATTGCACACGAAATGAGTAGATGTTTGGAAATTGTTTCTCAAAAGCCGGTATCGCGAGGTGAAGGAAGTGAAACAACCGCAAACAATACCTTCTTCTTTCCATGTTTAGTAGAGCCCTCATCAGCTGTGTTACTTCCTAAAGACAAGTGACCTGAAAAAGAACAACAAACTGTCATCTTGACTTTCATTAAGCCGGAACCCAATTTCTATTAAAATGAAAACGTTCTTTTTATTGCTATACCGCTCTAAAGAAAAGGCAGGTGATTGAAGAACTAGCCAAGTTCATACCTTTAAATCAGAACCTAATTACTGAAAAAAGAGAAACGCTCCGTTACCATTTCAATTGTTTTAAATTTATGTAACTAATAGACCATAGTTGAAGTAAATAAATATGATGCAACTTGCATTGTTACATTTTACGGCGTAACTGAAGCTACATTAAAGTAATTTTGCTTATTTCAGTTTTTAACCTACATTGATTTTAAACTTTGTTAAGTTTGGTCTTAGCATCGAACCCTTTTAAGGGTTTAGTTTAAAAACTACAAAACATGCAGCTAGGACGCGAGAGCACAACCCTGCATCAATGGAAGCGTTTATTAATAAAGTAATTTTTAAGATGTTTTTATATATTTTTCAAACAAATTTAATCTCATTACAATTGTTCTTATCAAGAACAAGAGGAACAAAAGCTTTATTTAACCCCATTTGGGGAAAAAGCAACACAACAATTGACTATAATTACATAAGCAAGGTATCATGCAGCTGCTTACAGCAACACAAAGCTAATCTAGCTAGACAGCGATCAGCTTATCAGATCCATTAATTTTCCAGAGTTGTTACACGACAATTAATGTATCGAGTGTTTTTATAAACCTATACGGTACCTTCTCCATCTTCTCCCATGATTAACACTGGCCTGTTCTTGTGCAAAGTTACCGTTTGGTTACCCCTGAGAGCCCGGGAAATTACAGCCGCTGTAGTAGAATCGATCTCGTTTACATGCAACTCTAGTAAAAAAACTGTTTCGTTCACCTTGAGTGCTTCAGATAGTTTGGCTGCGGTAGAAGCATCTACCCGTCTCCCATGTAAGGTTAGTGAAGTTATTGTTGCGTTGACCTTAAGTACTTCAGATAATTCGGCTACGGCAGAAGCACCTACCAATCTCCAATGTAAGGTTAGTGAAGTTATTGTTGCGTTCACCTTGAGTGCTTCAAATAGTTTGGCTGCGGCACAAGCATCTACCCATCCCAAATGTAAGGTTAGTGAAGTGATTGTTGCGTTCACTTTGAGTGCTTCAAATACTTTGGCTGCGGCAGAAGCATCTACCCATTCCCAATGTAAGGTTAGTGAAGTTATTGTTGCGTTCACCTTGAGTGCTTCAAATAGTTTGGCTGCGGCACAAGCATCTACCCATCCCCAATGTAAGGTTAGTGAAGTTATTGTTGCGTTCACCTCGAGTGCTTCAGATAGTTCGGCTGCGGCAGAAGCATCTACCCATCCCCAACGTAAGGTTAGTGAAGTTATTGTTGCGTTCACCTTGAGTGCTTCAGATAGTTTGGCTGCGGCAGAAGCACCTAGCCCTCCCCAATGTAAGGTTAGTGAAGTTATTGTTGCGTTCACCTCGAGTGCTTCAGATAGTTCGGCTGCGGCACAAGCATTTACCCATCCCCAATGTAAGGTTAGTGAAGTTATTGTTGCGTTCACCTTGAGTGCTTCAGATAGTTTGGCTGCGGCAGAAGCACCTAGCCCTTCCCAATGTAAGGTTAGTGAAGTTATTGTTGCGTTCACCTTTGGTAGGAAACAAAGAAAATTGAATTCATCGCATTTATAAAGTCATATCAACCAAGTTAAATTTAAGACACTAACTTTCTAAGATAAATGGAGTTTTTGGGTTTTTTTTATTAGATCTTTTAAGCTCTTAAAAGAGCTTGTGTCAGTAAAAATCGAAGGAATCGCGGGAAAATTTTTTTTTGGCGAATTCGCTCAAATTTGGTCTAGAAGTAGAAATTGGGAAAGAAAGGAAAGGAAGGGCGGATTAGTTTTTGGAAATCTTTTTTGTTTTCGAGAAAAAAGGTAAAACTTCTTTGCGCCGTTTCGACCGTTGGACTGTGAAATGACGTCATCGAAAAACAGCTTTGAAACCCTTGGAACGCAACATTTTGTTCATCTGTATTTCGATTATTTCTGCAGTTCAAAGATATTCAGCTGCATTAACCTGTCAAATGAGGCTTTGTATGTTTGTAAAAACCGTTCGTTTGACCATAGTACCTCATAATCTTATAAAATATCACGACTTTTGACAGCTGGTCAAGACATCTTCAATTCAGGTCGAAATAATATACCGAAAAAGTCGGGTGAATGTTAGAGCCCGATATCAACAGCGCTGAACAATCGTAATTTACTATTCACGAATATGAAATAATATTTCTGGGGTCTTCAACTGTATTTGAAAAGGACGTCTTTAACTAGACTGTGTTTTGAGCAAATACTTCAAGCGTAAACAATGTCGATGCCGCGCTGTTAAATCGCAAAAATATTCACGGACACATTGTCACAGTAAATAGATTCCAAAAAAACCCCTAAATTAGCTTGAAATATATACGACCCTTCCACGGTATTAATGACAAATACTAAGAAATTAAAAGTTTTTCGAAATGATTGTATAGATGGGAGGCAAAGATTCGTAAAAACAACACATGCAGTACCGTTTCAGGTTTGTTGACATGGCGCTCGCATCTATTAACATTTTCAATTGTCTTCAGAAAAAGGCGTTTAAACCAAAAGTTTCATAATCGAAAATGGAGAAAACCCTTTAGAAAAGGCTAAAAAAAACCCGGGTGAAAAAATCGTAACGTATTCAATGCGGCCTTCCAGTTCTAAATACATGACTGTATGCTTGTATGTATCAAGTTCACGTAGAACGATAAATTTTTAAAATGTTGCCAGTGTTTATACTCTTTTATATCAAAGAAAACAAACAAAACTTGTAAAAATCACCGATGTTTTTAAGTAAGAATTAATCCTTTAGTTTGCATTTGCAAGAAAACTTCATATATCTCGGCAATTATTAGGTATAATATATTACCTATTTTGCTATAGTTATGTTTGCGTTACACAATAATTCTGGGTATAAAATTCCCTTTTCGTAATAAAACAAAAAACGAAGTACTAAATGGAGAGATATAGAAAGATTGGCCGGCGAGTAATCAGATTAATTAAAATTTCCTAGTTTTATTCAGCATGAAAAAACGGCCAAATCGACTGACTGGATTATATACTGAGAAATTGAAATGTCTCAGCATTCTAATTCACTTTTGTTTTCCTCCTAAGGCAAGTCTCCGACTGTTTTTGATACTGACCACTAAATAACACACACAGAAAAGGAACTGGCAGGGTAAACCAAATCGGGAATTCACTTGGAACTACAACCACTACCCTTAAAAGGCTTACCCTCCATACCCACCTCCACCCCCACCCTATACAACACTGCTTCTTCGCGACCCAGAAAACAAATAGGCACGAGACAATATATCAAGTCAATTTCATCGTCAACATCTGTAAAGGCCAGCTCTTTTTTGTGACTAGAAATATCAGCCTGGGAGGAGAGCAGAGAGACGATTTTAGTTGACTTTGTTTTGACCTTACGCGAATATGAACAAGAACCTCCAGTGATCGATCGAAAAGAACAAAAAGCTCGTCCGAGCTCAGCCATTGCATTTGCTATACAGTATCATTGATGCAGAAACCACGTGGACACGGTCGATCCGTGACATTCATATGATCAAATTACTTCGCACTTGTAAGTTATAAATGTAATGTAGCGAAACAAATATTATCGTGTTTCTTTTTAGTTAGAAAAGAGTCTTTTTTAAATAGTTTCAAAAAAAAGAAAATACAAAGAAATAATCACGGATGGAAAATAAGACGATGAACTAAGGAAGTGCAAAATTGATGGATGTCTTTCACTAGCATCAATGGCGCTCTAGGAGGCAAGACTTGTGGGTTTAACAGGTATTTTTTCTGTTGCGCTATCGACACTACTTCACTTACTAATTGAAGAAACTGCTGAGCATAATATCGGTAGTAATGTTATGTTTCCAAATGAAATGTGCCGTCACACAGATGTAACACAACTTGACCTCAATCACGCTTGCTGTTCCGCTTTGCTTTGTAATGGCCACTCATCAAGTCTATATTTATATATGTGCGTGTTTAACCGTTGTTTTTTTATCAGAAGTTTTCTTCTTGCTCTTTAGGAATTTGACGGCAAACGTAGCCAGCATGTTTACGAAAAAGAGAAAAAATCTTTCAATTGTTTCGTGACGAATGCCAGCCGTCCGTTTTGCTTGAATTCCCTGTCTACAACATGATTTTTGAGGATTTCCAACAGCGCTTCATGTTTCTCCCTAATGAGTACCCAGAAAAGTTATTTGCTTATTGAATTTTACATGATAACGGCTTCAAGATACCGAAATTTGGTTTGATAACTTTCACCCGGCCATATTTAAAACTGGCAATATTCTCAACTCAGTTTCAGTCAAACCATTAAAACAGTGACTACCATTAAAGGCAATATTTTTATATTTTCGCTTACTGCTTGAATTATCAACTATACTCAGCAGGAAATCAGATAGTTTGTCTACAATTATCCGGCCTCTGCTGATTTTTTGATGCGAAGCGGCGAAGAGCGAAGGCCGCGAAGTTGACCCTCGTTTGTTGTACTTATCTTCGTCTTGACAGGCCAAACGGTCACGCCAGACGTGCTATTACGTTTTTTCGATTTTCTCAGAAACGAAAGCGCATTTTCCCAAAAGGACTACAGCTTCATTTATTGCTCATCCATACCTATTTGTGGACCAAAAATAAGCGTTTTCGAAAAATTAAATTTTTGCCGCAAAATGCGAATTTTGTTTGATTTTTACATAGACTGACACTTAAAGGTTGCAGTTTGATACACTATTTTGATGTCATTCCTGTTTCGACTAAAAACTGAAATATAATACTGGAAATACGTCGATGATACAACTGGGTCCGAAGTCATCACTGCCAAGTGAGACCAAGGGAAAATTCAATCCCTCTTTAATGAAATGGATAACTGGTGCATCGAAAATGATATGAAGCTTAATCGCGCAAAGTGCAAGGGCGTGATCTCATTTGCTAAGGAGGGTTCTCGAAGTGCACGTCTCTGCAGATCTTACATTGAACAGCCACATATCCTACATTGCTACGAAGGTTTCGAAACTTTATTTTCTACGCTTACTAAAGAGGGCTGGAGTCGACCACAGCTGCCAATGTTAACAGTTTACACAACAAACACACGATTAACTCTGGTTGTCATTAAGTCTGGAACTTTAACACCCCTCCCTACCTATTGGAACCGGTCGAGCGGTTGTAGAAGAGGTTACTACGAGTAATAATAATCTTCTCCCACCTGTTATATGGACTAACTTTAGAAAAATCACAGTTGCTAAAACTTAAGCAAAACGCGAGATTTCCCTGAACCGTTTCAAGAACATAACAAAACCTGAACACAAACTGCACACCATTTTACCCCCTAAACGGATGAAAACCCCTTAAAATTTCAAAAATTTTAGCCTCTTTTGCTGCCGCTTACGCAGTTTCAAGAATAGTTTTATCCCTCAGTGTATCCCCCTTTAAAACAATTCTTACTTTGTTTTTTATCAACTAGAGTTCATCTCCCAGGCCCATTTACTATTCCTTTTTACCAACGGTAAATAGCTCCTAAGCATTTATTGTAATTATTACCCGAAAAATCGAGCTCTTTGCTGCCATTCGGATTTTAGTGGAAATAAAGTTATTGGAATTATCACAAAAAACTGTAAGTTGAGGGCCAGCATCCGTTCACTTCCAAGGAAATTCACTCAAAAAACTACTCTATTAATTACGTTGTTAAGCTTTATCCGACTTCTTTGTACTTATTATACGAACAGTGGAGAAAAAAAACGAGAAACTACAAAGAATCTCTCAGAAATAAGAGAAAAAGAACTTTATAAAGTTATAAAAACTGTTACCAAATTCGGCCGAGTGTTGCACAGCATCGCCAGCGCAGCGGCTTGACTTCAACGGATCTTTTAGCGGTCTTAGTAATCAGATTCATTCATCTGATTCCATCAAGCAGTTGTGATACTGTCCCAATCCAGATCCTGGGCACATGAAGTTCTATTGTTACAGACAGCGTAAAACTCGACGGCATGTTCTCGGAATCTTCTATCCAAAATTTGTTTTTCTCCCATGTCCTAACACGAGGTCATTTCATTTCAAAGTTTCTCGAGACGACTTTCCGATCCCTACTTGAAGGTTTTTAAGAAAATATTGACTAAGCTACCTAAAATAAAATGTGTATGTGATTTCTCTAGGAACTGAGATGACTGTTGGCCTTTTTCAACGGAAATTGAAATAACTTACTGTTGAGATACTTGCATTAGAAGCTTAAAACTGTACATACGTTCCGCAAATTTGCGTCTTTCACGGACACAGGAGTCTCGTTTAACTGTTCTTAAGTTTATTACTCGTGCCGGGGCCGTTAGGACGGCACGAGTTTTAATCTACTTTTCGTATCTATCTGGCAGAGTTACTGAACCAAGACAGGTCACGTGATACTTTGTTTGTGCGCTACAAGCAGTAATGTACGCCATTTTGAATGCTGTTGAGATTTGGGCGTTGTTGAAGAAAAGTATTGAGAGTAATTTTGCTTCGTGGACGCTCAAGTACACATGTACACAAATGCAAACGCCATGCCAAGCGAAAAAATGCCAAATGAACTCAAAGACACTCAGGAATTTATCAGAGAAAAAACAAATACAAAGTGTTAGTTGTTAGCAAGAATTGTTGTGAGTACACTAAAAACAAAGAGAAAATATCGAGAAGATGTCAGTTGATATCTACAAGGATTTGACGAGTTTAAGTCGTTGATTATCGAGTTAAGTTTTATTTGCCTTACTATATTCTGTTTTATATCAACTTAAAGTGTGCATAGTTCACTCCAATGGCCACTATAGCAGTTACGTTT
>JAOBRD020853686.1:0-13038 GCA_027575215.2 Hydrozoanthus sils
ATCTTGTAGGGTTCCTGTGATCCCTTGGGGTTTCGGTAATCTTGTAGGGTTCCTGTGATCCCTTGGGGTTTCGGTAATCTTGTAGGGTTCCTGTGATCCCTTGGGGTTTCGGTAATCTTGTAGGGTTCCTGTGATCCCTTGGGGTTTCGGTAATCTTGTAGGGTTCCTGTGATCCTTTGGGGTTTCGGTAATCTTGTAGGGTTCCTGTGATCCCTTGGGGTATTCCGGGGTTAAAACGGTAGGGATGACCGTCGGAAAAGTCCTCAAAAACATCAAGGCAAAAAATTTTCCACCCTATAAAACATCTCTCGGTTTTAAATTTATACCCTAAAAACATCAATTTCAAGAGAATTGACGTTTTTCCTTAGCAGGTCTGCGCTATGTTCCCCCATGTTGCGCTGAACGTGATATAATAAATGATTAAAGGCGTGAACAAAGGCGCGCGCGTAATAGAACGTGCGCCAAAGGGTAGGGATAGTCGATCCAGTCGCAAACTTTTGTCGTAACTTCTTATCAGTACGCACGTTTGCTAAAACAACCATAGAAAATACCAGGCTCTCGGTTTAACACAGGGTTCATTTTAACAACCTCCAAAAACTACCGGGCTGACTCTTTTAACCCCTAAAAAGTACCATCTCAATATAGGGAGTACCCCTCCCCCCAGGATGGAGTTTAAATTAAAATGTTTTCCTCGGTTTTGGCCAAAAATATATTCCTGCGGTATGCGATAAACAGAGGGTACTTCGTGACATGTTTCACTTTTTCACATTTCATGTTTCATGTTTTCACCGTTTTTTGCGTCATACACCATATCATATTTCACTTTGAAATGTATATTACGTCATACACCATATCATAATTCACGTTGATATGTATATTACAAACGGTATTGTAAGTTTTAAAATCCTTAAGACCTGAAGAAGACCGGTAATGGCCGGTCGAAATATAGTCGTTTTAAAGTTATTCGGTCAGCTTTCCTTATTTTTCATTTGTAATTTTTTAAGCTAACGTGGTCCCCTTACTGGATCCGACGATACAGAAAGTCTTTCACGGGTTTTCTTATAATATTCTTCATGGAAAGTGAGCGCGTACGGTTTTTACTCAATCGTATCTCAATCTGCATGTACTTTTACCTACAATGATTAAATAAAAATGTTTTAAATTCGTTCTCATCAAAATTTCAACGTGACGGTGATTGTTCTTGGCTTGATCTTCTAAATTTGTGGGCAATCATGATCACAGCCTTGGTATTGTTACAGAGTTTGTTCATATAAAAAAAGCATGTAGTCTTGAATACTTTTCCACTCTATTCCGTGCAAAACTTAGAGGCATAAGAAATACATTCATTTATGAAGGCGGAAGTTAACCCAAAGCGAGTTTTTAGCCACTTTGTCTCATGTTTCTTCCAATATCTCCGTCCATGATTTGAATCTACAAAATCTCTATGCTTAAAACACAGATGGAAAGAAGGAGAGTCAGCTTAATATTTTAAGATTTATTGGATGAATTATTATTTTGAGTTGATTTTTTTTCTTGAAGATGGGTAGTTTTAAATAATTTTTGAATTTGGTGATTTTTTGGGAAGCTTAAAAATTAATTTTGAAGTTAATACTTGATGTAAATTCGCCAAACCGCGTCCTCAAACCAAAGCCGTGCCTTGTCAGGAGGGACGGTTTGCTGATTTTACTCAATATTCTTCTTATTCAAATATGTTTTTCAACTTCCTTACTATCCAACAAAAGTTTGGGTCTACTCCCGCCCTAAGATGATGACCAAACAAGACAATAATGACAGGGTCGTAACGAGGTTCTTTTTTTTCTTCTGAGATCCCAGTTTTTTGGTGATCCATGATCCCAAATGTTGCAAAAGTGTGAAAATTTGTAATAGAAATAATAGAAAATGAGTTCTGGTGTTTATTCTGCGGTCGAACACAAAAATTGCCAAAAAGATGTTCATTTTTGCCAAACCATCTAGATGGTGGAATATACACATAGTATATAGTATAAGGTAAAATAATTGCTTGGATTTATGAAAAATTTTGACGTCCATTGATTGATTGTGGAGGGGAGGGTGTGGGAACTTTTGAGCTTTCAAGGGTCTGATTCAGCCTCGACTCCATGACCCGTGCAGCTGCTTCATTGCAGCGTCAGATTATCTTATTGTATATTTGTTTCATAATTATGCTTTCGCAGTTTTAATATAATATGGTGGACGTTAGTAATAGCACCGAAACAGCTGATCCTGTATTGTTTAACAAATGGGAGAGGTTTGAGGAGAGAGACAAATGCTCAAATTCAGTCAATTGTGAGACCGTTTCCGCTCGTCCGGGCGAAGAAAGCCGCGGTACGCAGGTCTCGATGTCAAATGGAGAAATTAAGTATCGGATAGAGCTCCTAGATTCTGTTCAATCTTCTTCTACCGAAGCAGGCAAATCAAATGCTAAGTCTGAAATTGAAAGGGAAAGCGGAACCAAAGCTGATATCAACGATCAGAACAGATTACTGCGATCAGGGAAGAATTGCTCGACAATTCAATTGAAGTTGGAAGCTGAAATTCAAAACCGTACTGACAAAGACTATACTTTTGATCAACTTGGGAGGGCAGAAGATCAATACACTAACAATATTTCAGAAGAGAATGAAGGAAGAAATATAAGCTTGGAAAGCAAGTCAAGGGATATTGGAATAAACGGTATTTCTTCCGCTAAGGCAGAATTAATTGCGGTAAGTAAGGCTGCTAGCAACCAGACCGTAACAACACCCAAGAATTCGGAAATTTCACGTTTGGATAGGAGCAGCGATAATTTGCAAAATTCGACTGGAAACAGCCCAGATGGTGCTAAAAGCAAGAACTGGGTTACTTTCGGAGAGAATAGTAATTTGAATATTGAGAAAACGGCGTTAGCTGCGGAAGAACCGCTTGAAACGAGTAACTCACTAGTAAAACCTATTGTTTCGCCGAACATGGCGTTGTCACAAAGTAGTATATCGAGTTGTGACAAAAATGCACTTGTAGAAGAAATGTTTTCATCAGAGAGCGAGGCTTTCGTCACTCAGGATTCATGCATCGCAAGCAATCAAGTTGTGAGTAAAAGTGAATTACAAAAACAGCCGAATAAAGCAAGTAATTTTGAAAAGTCGACAGCTGTTTTACCTACAAACGTAAACGATTCAATCGAAAGCAACAACGTAACCGATTCCAATGCGACCGCGAAGATGGCTTTAATGACAAGTAAAACGACAGCAGAAAACGCCAAAAACAACGTTGAAAACCCGACTACATCTCAAACCAAAAGCTGGGTGAATTTTGACAACGACAACACTCAGTTGGCGCCTACAACGACAATGGAACCAAAGAAAGAAAACGCACTTGTCAACAACAACACGTCTCCTAAAGGAGACACAAACAAATTGTCCGAAAATACGTGCGGCCAGTCGACTACAAATGTTGATCGCAATCAAGATGAACTGTCTTTGAGTAAAGACCCAATATCAGCAAGTGCTTCGGTTGTAAACAAAGCCACGACCAAGTCCGATGCGAACGGTAATTCCAATTTAGCTAAAGATGGAAAAACCAACTCGAGCATTTCTTCAACTCCTAAACAGTGGGTAGTTTTTGAAGAATCTCCAACAGCCGAAGATAGTAAAAAACAGAGTTCAATCCTTACCAAAACAATCGACACAACAAAATCAACATCATCAAATATTGACAACAGGCCAGCAAACAAAGAAACTGAACATGATAGTAATGTTGTTGCCCCCCAACCAGCTACAGTACCAACATCATCATGGGTGACTTTCAGTGATGAAACTAAACCAGATCTGTCATGTTTGAGTGTTGTTATACCTGCACAGAATAGTTTAACTCAGAAAGAGTCCTCAACTCCAAGCCCCAACCCATTTCTCAATGCACCTCAGGGAGCAATACCAAGGCAGGAAGGGGAAGGAAATCCATTCAAAGTGCCGGCAGAGTTACCTTTGAGTCTTGTGACAAGTACCAATCCATTTAAAGCACCAGAGGGAGTGACAGGAACTGTAGTTGAAGTTAGTCCATTTCCAAGTAGTGTTGAGACAGCAGCACTGCCAGGAGGCTTATCAGCTGCTGATTTGGACATCCTCGAAGGAATATCACCAGCACCTCCAGCTATGAAAACTAGTTTGACACCAGCATCTCAGGCTTTAACACAACAAACCAAGACAAGTGAAAAAGAATCAAAACCCAGTCAAAAGAAACCTGTCAACATTGTACCAGATGGAAAATTACAAGTAGAAAGTGATATCTCAGAAAATGATTTGCCTCTTGATGATTTCCCCATAAAATCAAAAGCTAATTCATGGACTATGCTTTTGCGGTACCCAGATAAAAAGAAAAAGATTGGTTCAAGAGATTGGAAAACAGTTGTGATACGACTAGAAGGGAGTACCCTGCAGTTTTATGAAGAGTATGAACTTTCAGCTCCATTCAGAGAAATACCCCTTCAAGCTTGCTTTGCATTTTCTGGCACTGTTCTTCAGAAACACCATAACCAGAAAGTGCACACTGTGAAGCTGGATTATGTCAAGTACAAAGAGACCAGAAAGGTGCGAAAAGGAGGAGAAATTGAACATATTGCAGTTTCGAATCCTATAATCAAAGTTGGAACTCCAAATCATTTAGTAATGAAACAGTTCATCGAAGCTGTTAGTGAGTCTTTGCGCACTCTTCCTGCGTACAGAGACAGGGGTATAACATACAGCCGTGATGAAGTTTTTGTTGATATCGAAGATACTTGTGATGTGTTGTCAGATGGAAATGGTGTTGTTTTAAAACAAGCTGCTAAAGTGCAGATCAAACTCCGTGCATTCCTGACAGGTGATCCAGAGTGCCAGCTGGTTCTTAATGACATCGCTGTCAAGGAAAGGGAGGAGGCACGCCTTCGTGGAGAAGTAAAGCCACAACGAGTTCATCGCTGGGTGAAGCTACATAACATTAAATTTCACAAATGCGTAAGCCCTAGTTCTTTTGACGAATCACATTCAATCGTCTTCCATCCGCTTGATGCATGTACTTTTGAACTGATGCGTTTCAGAGTTCCACAGATTAAACAGTTGCCTCTTGTAGTGAAAGCATCGCTAAATATACACAATGAGCAAAGAGTGGAGTTGAAAGCAGAAATTCAGGTTTGTCAAGATGCAAAAATGGCAAAGTATGAAAGAAGTAATGTTGTGTTTAGATTTCCTATCCCTGATTCATGGGTTCCCCTATTCAGAAGGAGTAAACCTTTTGGTGGTGAGAAATCAATAAAGTCAACTAGAGGTCACAGAGCTACTGGCATCAAAGGTAGACTGAAGCATTCCAAGTGTTCTATTGCTGCTAGTCTTGGAACTGCCAAGTATGAGCCAGAATATGGTGCTATCATGTGGCAGATTGACAAGCTGCCACTCATTCAAAGCAAAATCCCTGCGGATGCACCACAAACGCTCACTTGTCGACTGGAGCTTCCAGTAGGAATGGATTTTCCAGACAACTATGAGCCATATGCACAACTCAGTTATGACATTGCATATGTGTTAGTTTCTGATACTACTGTCATTGCCGTGAAGGTGTCAAATCAAAACATCCCAGAGAAATGGGTTTGCTATAGGTCTTTTTATAATCATCATGTTAAAATGAGTGTTTCTAGGCCAAACAGTGGACCTGTTCGTGATGTTGGCTGCTCTCAACAGTAAGTCCAAATAAAATTAATTGCTTTGTTTTAGGCCTTTTAGCTCCAGTCAGTTTCTCAACATTCCAGTTTCTTTCTCTACCCTTTGGACGAAACTTAGCCATTTCGTCAACATTTTATTTCTCTTACACATATAAAATAGATGCATTGTAAAAGTGGGAATTGACCAAACCAGAAAAACTGTTGATTCTAGTTTAGATGGTCAAGACCAGGGCTTGAGACTAACTTTTTTGCTCATTAGTAAAGACAGCTTTGACTTCACTAGCCAAAACCAATTTTTAACTAGCCAGGGTCCGGTTGTATGAAGCCTGGATAAGCTATATGCAAGTAAGTGATTTCTGTTTTCAGCAGTAAAACTATAATGAAAAATGTTTTGACATCATTTAAACCATTACTTTAGGAGTCTTCTACTCACTTAACAACCAGGGATAGAGAAATCAGCAAAGAGTTGAACAATCTTTGATTTATATTAGTTACGACAATTAGCTCTTATCCAACGGATAGCTTATTCAGGCTTGGTACAACTGGGCCCAGGTTTCTTTGCACTATAAAAATGCCTGAAATTTTCAGTAGCCAAAACTGTGTTTCCTGTGGCTAGTTGGCTACCGTTAGTCTGGAGCCCTGAAGACTGAAAGAGCTAAAGATGGATTTATTTCTGGATCCTAGTTATAAGAATTTATCAACGTAGCATTATAAACTATCATGTTTGAGGCTGAAAGGTTAAGCAGCTGTAGAGATACAGTAATGATCATTGCATTGTTTCTTGATTTCTGATTAACTCCAATTGTATACCTATAGAGTACTTTAATTAAAATGTTGGTCATAATGTGTTTTAATGAGATTCTAATGGTCTTAGTTCATATTTGTGATGTTGTAATCAAGAATAGATTACCAAGAAGGACCTGAAAATATGGGAGTTTGATGGAATTTGTTGAATAACTGTGGTTTAAATAGTGTTCATGACTTGTGAAGTTCATAAAATTGTTAATTTTCTCAATTGATTATACCCATATCCTGCTAAATTCTTAAAAATCAAAGTTATAAAATCTCTATAAAATTACAACTTCAGAATTTGTTGAAGCAATGGACTTTTTTGAAATCTACTTGTAAAAACAAAGAAAAAGAATGGTAGCTGTGTTGGTTTTCAAGCAGTGGTTTTAAAGTTAGAACAGCTGTTTTTAGCAGCATTGGGGTTGATGTGTTTTTTAAGACCAAAAATATGTTGGATAGTGAATGTTCGTTATAAGATTTGAAATACATAGAAAACAGACTAAGTTTTGACAGTCTTAGTTGTTTAATTCAGCTAGTTGTAATGTTTACAAGTGTGTTTACCCTAGCTGAGTTTAGTTACTGCATGAAATAGTTGACCTGTGAGTGGAGCCAAACTCTAATATCACTTCCTAGCATGGATGGATGTTATGGCCTGTTGGTTTTGTGTGACCGCTTTACTTGTAACTTGATACTTGAATTCAGGTAGAACAAAACAGTATAATGCAGATTCAACAGGCCATTACATCAATTTTTGCAGTATAGAGCAAGATATTTGAACACACTGAGCCTCAAGAACATACATAAGCATAAATTATTGGGGTTTTTTTAATCTTTCAGTTCCCTGTTGGAATCAGATCCTTTCAATGAACAGAAACAGTTATTATTAATCCCAAGGGCATACATGTCTATTTTGACCAATATAAGCTTCTAATTATGGAACCAAAAAAATTGAAAAACTCAAATAAAGTCAATTTTTTTAATATCTGTTTTCTTTAAACAATCTCCAAGGTCTGAATTTTTCAAATTCTATAGTTGACATAGGTTGTTAGAAAATATGTTATTTTTAATACAAATTAAAAATATTGCCACAATATGTTTCTAGTATACCTATACTTAAAGCAGCCATAAAAAAACTTAATATGTAAAAAAAAATCATAAAAGTTGGAATGCAAAGTCTTTTCAAAGCTTGACTAAGCCCTGTTTTTATGTGAACTGAATTTACATTTCAGGAACTAAACATTAATTATTTGTCAAATTATGTGTAAAGTGCTTAGTTGTAAAACAAGGGTTCCATTAACTGTCAGTAGTTCTTCTGCTTGCTTTTAGAAACTCTGTTTTGTATGGGAACATCAAATGAACAACTACTAGAATTAGAAATATAGTCACTTTGCATTTAAAAGAGCAAAAGATATACACAATTTCGTAAGATTGAAAACCAAAATGAAAGCTACCAAATAATTTGAAAAATATTAGATAAGGCGAAAGCTGGAGCATATTTTATCAGATGACATTTCTTTTAGGACCCTTTAAAGAAAGTAAAGTAAGTATATTTTATTCAATGACTTTTCCTTTCAGTTGAATAAGATGAAGACCAATACAGGTGTTTGTATTGGGTGTCAATATTTCTTACTCCTTGGAAAACGCAAAATTCAGTTTGTCTAGTGCATGTATTGTTTTAGCAGAAATCATAAGTTTTGCTTAAATAGTGATTAACTTTGTTTTGGCCTCTACCTATTGAAAAATGATTTAAATTGTATTTTAAACATTTTGCTTTTGAAAAAATTTATTTTAATTGAAATTCAGTGACACCTGGTAGTTTGGGGTTTGAAATATTGGACCACATTTTGCAGTTGATTAATTTTTAGCAGTGAAGCAATATACTCTCTTTTCATATACAAACAATGATAACCGAATCATTTACTCTGTATTTTTTGAATTAATTAATTTTGTTTTTGCATTTTTAATAAATTACATTTCTAACACCTGTTTGCTATAAGAATTTTTAAGCATATTGGCAAAATAGTTATGAAAAATATGTTCATTTTGTAGCAGTTATTACATTTAGAGAAGTAATAAGAACTGAGGTCCTTCAATTTTATCTTTTACCACATGTCAAAATACGAATAAGTATTTTGTGTACTTAGAGTTTCAGAATGCTATACTATTATGTCTTTCAGCTAATTTCCATGGCTAAAAATCTGTGTATTGGGATTGAAAACAAGTTGTTTTTGGTAGGGCCAAGTAATAAATTATTTTAAAGTAAAGAAAAGAAGTTGGGTAGCAATTTTTTTTAAGTATTTTACTAGTGTTTTGCAGCTGCAAAATATCCCAGACATTTGTGAGAACTGGCAAAATCTGAAAGATACCTGTCCAGTAAAATAATTTATCTTTTGTTTCCTGTCTATTGTCATGTAAAGAAGAAACACGACAAACTCAATGTTTATTTTGTTGTTTATGGTATAAAAAAAAACCTCCCTTCCAAACCACAAAATTTCTGAAAAAAGGATGCAAACCAACTTTATTTTACTTGGCCAAGTTTTTGTTCTTTTAGTTTTAGCTGTCTTACTTCACTTTATTGTGACAAATTATGTTTTTAAACTTGGAAATGGTTTCCCTTAGACAAGGTTGAGGGCCTAGGAAAGATATACCAGCTTTGTAATACTATTCCCAGTTGATTAACATACACTGATCTTTATAAGTGACTATTATTATCTTCAGTGGTTACAGTATTTTCTGCTGAATTGTTATAATCAAGTATTGTGGTGCCAGTATTACAGAAACATAATTTAAAACTACCATAGGAAAAATAGGCCCTCATCTAAGAGCTGGCAACTTATATTATTGGTGCTTGGAGGTGGGGGTAAATCTGATTGTAGTTACTCTTTTTGCATTTTTCAAAGGTAAATGAAACACTTCGTAGCATTGAGTTATGCATACATTTACATTTAGGCTCAGTTTTATTGACAAAATTAAGTTACAAGAGTGTGACAAATATTCGTTATTGAAAGATTATACCATGTGCTTTCAAAGCTTAATTATGGTTGGTTTTGAGTCATTGTCGCAAAACTTGCCAATAATCTAGTATGTTGACTTTTACAGCAAAAGTCAGAAAGTTTTCTTCATACTTGAAATTTTTCATTAACTGAACAAGAGTTAATAACAATACTTGCTTTCTTAATGGGCACCTGTACATGCTTCAAGTAACTGGCTTTTTTATTTTTATGAAAAAGTTTTTAAAATACATTTACAGTATTGCCACTTTGACTGCTTATGCCTACATGTAAGTGACAACACTTGAAATAAACCCTTTTTTAGTTATTAGATAACTATGATCATAGCTTTTAACAAAGAATTAATAAAGATGTGTTACATATACTTCTTGTTTTGCCTTGTGTTGCATTTCAAGGAATACCTAATGAAATGTCGATTAAGATGTTTTGACACTTGGCTGTTAGCCTAAAATTTTAATCCATTTTGTATGTTTGTGTAAATGAGATGAACAGGTGCTTTTCGAAGTTCTGTGAATTTCAAAAACCCAGGGTTTTCCAGGGCTTCTCTAGGGTTCTTTAAGAATGAAAATAATGTATCAAATCGTCTGTTTTAACCTTTTTATTAGTTAGTGTTGTAAAAATTAAGTCTAAAATCTTGATTTTTACTTGAATAGAAAAAAAAAGCATCATTTACCGAATTTAGTTTTTTCAAATAAGTTCTATGAAATTTTCCAGGGCTTATGAAAAAATTTCCAGAGCTTTTCAAGAGGTTTCCAGGGCTTTAAAAAATTTCCAGGATTTCCATAGCCTGTGCAAACCCCAAATTAATTAATACAGTGGACTTTGGTATTGAGGGTCTTTGATAGTCTGCTACACACAGCTCACATTGATGTTCATTCAAGTAGTAGTTGACACTGGTCACAACACCAGGATCACTTTTTTTTAACAAGTGTTGTGGGTTTATATTAAGTCCCCTGCTAGGAAATGGAGAGACAGGGCCTATGGTTTAACATCCTTATCCAAGAAGATGCGAAGATTTAACCAATTACAATGTTGGAGCAAAGGCAGCACCTCAGTTATTTTAAAGTGTATATATCACTATCGTGGAACTTGGTCTGTTAGAAAGGGGTTTTGAAAAAGAATAAAAACATTGTTTATTTCATTAAAATAACTCTTTTGGTTGCCGAGGTATTATGGTTTAAGTTTTCCAAATAATATGAAAATTACCAATGTTGTGACGTCAAAGTTGCGAATCCAAAGGGAAAAAATAAAATTACAAAACAGTCAATATTTCTCGAAATATTAGATCATTGATCCTGAAACTCTGCACTTTAACACAAACACAATTTTTACACGTAAAGATAACAGTTTTTTTTTTAATTTTTCCCTTTGGATTCCGGACTTTGATGCCACAACACTGGTAATTTGCACATTTTAAAAACCATAACACCATGGCAACCAAAAGAGTTATTTTAATGAAATAAACAATATTTTTCTTTTTTTTCAAAGTCCCTTTCTAACAGACAAAGTCCCATGATAGTGAAATATATATACATTTTAAGACCCCAAGTGAAAGTCCAACACTGGGAATGGAACAAATTTTCAAACAGCTATTTTTTTCTCTTATAAAGAATCACCCAAGTAACTTTAAATTACTAAAACAGTTATTTGCCTCAGGCTGAGTGAATATTCCCTGAAACAAACCAGATATCCACTTTGCCTTTGACAAAGAAATGTAAAACAATGCCCTTGTAAATAGTAAAAGCATCAGTGAGTTGCAGTGTAGCAAAGATACTGAATTCAATCCAAGACTTATAGTTATTATTTTACAGTGGCATTAGTCATTGCATTAAGGCACCCTTTCCCAGCCAACCTTCCTGCTCTGAAAATAAATTCCATAAGCCTAATTGCCCCTGCAGGGTTTTGGCCTCTGAGGAGACACCCTAGGATACCCTGGGTGCATACATACAAGGACAAAGAATATTTGTTGAAAAAGTAAGAAATGTGTTTGTAGTGGGCAAAGCATTCTCAATTTGATGAAACTAGGCGCACACGCTAGTCTTGGGTAATATTTTAGCAAGTACGCACAGTGGTGTAGGGTACTTGCAACTTTCATCACCTTCAAGCTTCGCCATCTTGCAGCACTTGAAGGTCTTGCATCTATACCTACGAGTTCGCATTTCACCATCTTCGAGAAGCATTTTAAGGTGAATACTTTGCACTTCAGTGATTTCTTTGAATTTGAAAGCATTCAACAGTACTGAATAAATTTGGTTTGTCAGACACAAATCAGCAATGGGTCGCAAACATTAATGAATTTCAACTCGAATGTTTGAAACACTGAAAACCCAGAGTTGCATCGATACTGTCAGAAAGAGATATAAAGTTTGTTATTTCAATTTTCTTTGAATATGTCACTCTCAAAGATAAACAAGTTGGTGGTTATAATTCGAAGAGGGCACTTTATGAATTATTAATACTATATGATTGTAATAGATTTCATTTTCAAATTTACAGATAAATATGTCAACTACTTACATGGATGTTAACTTCAATATAATGCTTGAAACGTTAATTTTTCAACAAGTTATATGCACAGTATTTATATTTAATACACATCCCATAAACAGGTTATCAAAAATAGGGGCAGCTATAGTGACCACTATTTCTAGTTGTAGTAAGAGTTAAAACACTTAACAAATAACAGATAGGTACAGGAAAATCTCAGACCAAGGGCTTGATGAACAACCGTGAGGTACAAGATCGAGGTCTGAGGTTTCCCAGTAAAGACCAAATAAATGAGGTTAATAAGTTAATTTGTATTAAATAATATGGTTTACTTCTTGCTTAGAAATTTAAGAAAAGAAAGCAAAATGTCATAGTGGTAAATAACAGATATTCCTGCCCTCTCAGTAGTCTCCTTCACAACCATCTGGACTTCTGTTCTTCCTTCACAACTTAAGCCTTGACAGCTGCAAAGGAGACTAGCACTTGGCAGCAAATCAGATTGCAGGGATCTGTCTGGCCATACCATAAAATTCTGATAACATAGGTGGCAGAAGTGAAAAATTACTGGGGGGGGGGGGGGCACAGTGCAGAAATTGTAACAGTTCGTTACAAAATCTGAGATCCCTTTTCAAAAGTTGCTGTTGTTAGCCAGAAATTATTGGGGGGACCAGTGCCCCTGCACCCCTCCCCCTGGTTCCACCACCCATGAATAAGCCTTGGTACCTACCCCCAAGTTCAATATTACGCTTAAAATGAATTATTCCAAACATCACCCCCAGGGTCTTATATTTTGGGGACGTGGAAGGGGTTTTGCAAGGTTGGTTCCCTGGGGTTAATACATGGTGGGCTCATTATTGGAATTTTGTGGTATAATAAATCATTGTTATTAATACAACTCCATTTTCTTGTTTTCTAACGTAATTGTAGTTTAGCCCTTTTTGTTTTTAGTGTCTTGTTGGGAAACAAGGCAGTTCACCAAACTTGGTGCTAAATAAGAAAAGATCTACAAAACGTTTCTTTTCGTAAGCTTTTAAAGTTTTGAAACATTTCCTTAGCCTTACTAAA
>JAOBRD020853796.1:0-13038 GCA_027575215.2 Hydrozoanthus sils
TCTTAAAATAACTAAGGAGAAGGTGCTGCCTTTGCTTCAATATCTGCAAACGGTTAGACCTTCACTCAGGGTCTTAAGATGACTGAGGAGAAGGTGCTGCCTTTGCTTCAACATCTGCAAACGGTTAGATCTTCGCATCTTCTCGGATAAGGATGTTAAACTGTAGGTCCAGCCTCTCCATCTCCTATCAGAGGACTCAAAGAACCCACAACACTTGTCGAAGAAGAGTAGGGTCATCCCGGTGTCGTTACCTGTCAACTACTATAAAAGTGAGAGCAACTCTGAATGAATACCAATGTGAGCCGTATATTCCGGATTATCTAAGACCCTCGAAATCAAAATTGTAAATAGGTGCTGAAAAGCCCTGATTAGAAGCACCTATATGCGGACATATGTATGTATCTTGAGTTACGGGAGGCAATCAGAGCACGGGAAAATTGATATCGGAGTACTTTGGTAAATACTAATAATAAATATAATAATATAATTGAATGCCGACAGTACATGTTTGTTGAGTAAGATTGGCATTAGCTAGCCTGTTGTTTAAGATATGGCAGTCTTCAAGGGAGTTATAAGTTAGTTGGTGCCATAATTTGAAAAAACTAAGTTAGAACGAAGTTACTGCTCAGAGCCCAGCAGTTCAGTTGTACATAGACTTACCTTGCGGCAAGAACGTGTCTGCAAATCAAACGAAGAGAAAATAAGCCAGTTGATCACATCTTACTTTTCCTTGCATAAATCATACACAAAAGAAGACATCTGGTAATGAGAAAGTGGGAACTGATCAAACATAGCAAACTATTATAGCTATCAAAGACGCGAAGCGAAATTCTCCTAAAACGACAGCGTGAAAAGTATGGGTTCTTGTTGGGAGAATTTTCCACTGGACACCCAAGTTCGAGCTAAAGAATACTTCAATTCCAGCAAGTTTGAACCTTTCTGTAGAAAGCCGATTTTCATCATATAATAACGAAACACTAGTATTCACCTGTTGTTACTGTTTTTGTATTCATCCTTAAGTTTCCAGTAATCCTGAAATGGAGAACCCGGGCCCCAGAACAAGATCATTTTTAGGTTGTACTTCATTCCTTCTGTTAGAAATGTCCTAAAGAGAAACATGCAATAACGTGGCTCAGCCGAGTAAGGACAAACAGAATTCTGCAATCTGATTACATTTCACAAATTATTTTTCTTTTTTATCGTTCTATATCATATTTTTTTTAAAGTTTCTAACCAAAATCGAAAAAAAACCTCGGTCTTGTGGTAAGAATCTCGCTACGCTCGGTCCGTACGTCAAGACCTCGGTCTGAGATTTCCCAGTAAAGACCTCGCTATCGGTTAATAAGTGTTATATAAAGTCCGATATGTCCAGCGAAAGAGTAGTTTTGTCGACCGAAAACTAGAAGTTTATCACTTTTTGGAAAGCATTGAACTCAGTCCAATTTGGAGTCAGTTTTCAAACATAGGGAGTCCAAACGTGTCACACATGTAAAGAGACATGAAAACTGAAACAGCTAGTGTGCACTGGCCTAAAACTTTCCCGCAAAAACAACTGAAGGCCAGAAAAAGTTTTAAAATTCGGGCCTTATTATTTTTAAATCCTAAAGTGAGGGAAAAATGGAGATGGCTGAAAAGTGCTTATTGAGAACAATAATTTAGGAAACCAGCAAATAGAAAAGGTAAAAAACCATTTCAGTTGAGGATCAAAACACAGCTACCGTATTTACATAAATTAAATATGCAAACCGAAGTTCGACCTGTGGTCTCGTGTTTTTAATGATCTACTCTAGATTTCTCCCAAACGCACCTCGATTTGCATTAGCCTTTGCAAACACAGCAGCTGTGTTTTATTTCTTTTTCAAAATAACAATTTCCAGTCATGTTTACACAGGCTAATTATAATGCAACTACACCAAGTAACCAATCACCACCCGCATATTATCTAAATTATTTCATAGTAACTCGAAGCGCTTCGTATTCAACTTGAGCGTGTCTATGCTGAAGTAATTTCCTCGTCTAATATGTATTTTTTTCTTACCGGTATCCGATAAATGGAAAATGATATGTAGAAGGAATCACTGACTTGTTTTGCATCGCAATAACGTAGTTTTTCCATCTCAGGATTCGGTGATGAATGTCTATAAAGAATGATTAGGACAGTATTATTCCTTAATTGAAGAATAACGATTAACGACATTATTCCACTTTATCAAACTTAAATACAAACGCACTTCAGCTTCAAAGACGCATTTTGACAACAATTGCAAATACATTTGTAATCACAAACAAGAAGGCAAATGGCGATCTTCCTTTTTCTTTGTCGGGCAATAACAAAACATGCAGTTTAGCAAGCTCAGCGGTTTTTATCAGTAAGATACATGACTTAAATACGCATATCATTTACTAGAAACACTAAGTGATGAGCCGCTCTGCCTTGACAAGCAGATGACAAACAAATGCAGCAGTTCAAAGTGCCGTGCAAATATCTCAATATCTCCTTATACCTATATAGGAGTTACCATTGGTATATTAAGGCGCTGCGAGTGAGATTAAGAGCTCAAAAAAAGCCACAAAAAACTGATCCCACAATCTAAAATGGTCTCCTAACTGATTTTCAGAACATGTGACTGACAAATCTTCGTATGCGTTCGAGAACTGTCTTCGGTCGTCTCCGAGGTAACCGAAGTCAGTCAAAGGTCTACCGAAGGTAATTTCTGACTACATTAAATCATCAAAAACCGGTTGACCGGCCGACCCATGAAAGTCCCAAACCAACCTGGCAGCTTTGGGACGTACGGGGAAATCTCTACCCGGATGCGAAAATTACACTTCTCCCCCATCGGGCCTGGCAGCAAAGTTTTTGCTGAAGTTTTTGAAAAAGAAACCATAGAAAGGAGATGGGCCCTACACACGGTGAAAGAGAAAAAATATCTAGTTTGGGCGGTATTCGAACCCAGGACTTCCGGATGCAGGTGTTTGTTCGATAAAGACAGGAAAGTTTGGGTTTTTCATGCATTTGTATATTTTTTAAAACCTCTGTCAAGGATAGCTCAACCCTCTCAGTCCCAGTTGTTGTGGTAAATTCTACAAACTATAGAGCCCATACTCATCGGAAAAGTTTGGGTAAGTTTTACTTATCATCCTCAGCAGATCCATTCTCCTTTTCTCATTACCAAATGTCTTGTTTTGTATGTGTTATAAGGAGAAGTTAGATGTCGATAACTGACTGGGACAGAAAGAGTTAACATTTCACAACGCACCTAATTCTGTCAACTCCTGTTTGTGAACGCACATATGATGTACTTTCTGTACTTCGATAAGTTTTCTCTGCACATCCTGCCATTGCAAGTTGGATAACTCGCTCTATAAGACGCAAAGTAACATTACATGTAGAGCCACGTACAAGATTTTTTAAAAAACTATCAAATTATCAAAATAGGTATAAAAAAACACACTTCAGCAGTACTGATCTGTTAAACCAGATTACTAAATCTTGATCAATACAGTACTAACTCTGAAATATTTGATACTGTTCATATTTAGAAGACTTAAATTTTTCTACATGGTTTGGCCAAGCACTTCGTCGAAAAAACTAAAGGGCATAACACTAGTCTAAACCTTTGTTCTATAGCTTTATGATTACGAGCTCAAATACAAATGCCCTTATTGGCTATCTTCTTTAAAATAGAATATATATGCATGTGAGTAATAGAAGTCGCTAAACAGCCATATATTAGCTCAAAGAAACTTGGATTCATAGTTTACCAACAAGAATATTCCACGTTGTTTCAATATACAGCACTTGTGAGTGCTGTAAATTTTCAATAAACATCCCGCGAAGATCAAAAACTATTACAGATAAAAGAGTTTAAGAAACGAGGACAACGAGAACGGCTATGAAAAAATGTTTTTTGAATGTGCTATTTTCTTTTTATCTGATGCATTTAGTTTTGATCCACTGCTGGATTCAAGAATTAACAGGATAGTAGAATGATTAGTATAGAAAAACGCTCATGTTGTCCTCTAAATTGCAAATCGAACCTTTTCAGGTTCTACATCGAAAGACAACTAACAGCGTGTGGGTGTCTAGCACCGCACATTCTGACGTGCAGTTATTACATTCACTATTATTCTCTCTACTGTCCTCCTCGGTCTTCCGTCCTCGTTACCGTGGAGCCAAAGATGGCGGCTTACAAAAATTACCATTCCGGCTTGCCCTTTTCCACCATGTCTGGCTTGTTTGCCTGCATGAGTTACGCTTTGTGAATGTTCACAAAACGATTAAAGTTTCCTTCATATAAAAAGATAAAAGAGAGATCTGAGCCGAAAGATTAAAACAGAAGCGAGTCCGGTTTTCACAAGTCAAAAAATAAAGAATCCAAGTAAGATCAAGGGAAACAAGCCATCCCTCGTGAGCCAGCAGCGTAATGTATAAAAATTCTAGTGTGACCCAGGTTATGTCGGATATATATGCCGATACCTTCACCAAGAAGAACACAAGAGCTACGAGATTAAGTATTTAAAACAGGGCACGGCGTTAGTACAAATAATATTTCCGAATATTTAAGAATTTTAAAGAACGTCATAGCAAACTGGGTTGTCTTATTTACGAAGACAAACAACCAACACAATCCATGATCAAACAGTGCGACTCTGTTCGCGCAAAACTCTTTACGTAAAAATTTTACTTATTGTCTCCAGTTTTTTATTCTTTTAAATGCTTTCATTAAAATGTTTTATTGTTCGAACCTTAGTATATCATAGATAATAGCATTAATTGTTTCATTGTTTTGGAATATAAGCATAATTTAGCTGCCCGATATTTATTCTAATTAGTATGCTCTTTTTAACTCACTTGAAAATGACATCGGAGGTCGAAATGTCGTTATTTCTTATCGTTTTTACTTTTAACAAAGATAAAGAAGTTTGAAAAAAATTCTGTTGGTCGTTTCCGTATTGACGTAAGAACTCCACAACTGAGATTTTCACTGTCTTCAGTTTTGAAGACAGAAGCACCTTGGCCTGGCGACAGGCACGGTGCATTCCAATGTGCAGTTTATTGCCGGGCTTTGCCGTCATCGCCGGTGGCGCAGTCCTCGTTGAACCCTACGTGAACTCCCTAACGGTGATGTTATACGATACAACTCAACATTGATGAATAAAAAGTTGTTGTGAGCAACATGTCGCAGAATACGATTATTAGCGCAAATTTTTGATGCGGCAACGCTTTGCAAATTTTAAAATGCTGTTCTAAAACCCACATGAACTTAGAGAAAAGTTGTTGCGGCCCATGGTGTACATTCGTTAAAAATCGTTTGCTGACGATCCTGTTACACCAAGTCAGTTTTTCATGTATACAACGAGCTGAAGGTCGCACCGTGTCACATCTACTTAACAGGGAGTTTAAGATATGAGGACGGCAACACCGACGTTGACGGCAGAAACAACGGTGAATACAATATAGCAGCACACTGGAACGCTTCTTGCTGGCCACCTGGTACTCCCAATATTGGGATGGTTGGTATGGCTGTCGTCATTTTTAGGTGTTGTTAAAAGAAATCCTGGATGTGTTGAACCAAGAGCCTGGTATTTTTAGAGATGAAAAACGCAAAGCTATTGGACTGCTTGCAGTCCCGTGTTTTAGCGAACGTCATAGTACGCGCGCGCCTTTATTTACTGCATATCACGTTCGACGCAACAAGAGGGGACTTAGCGTCAACCCGCTAGCTTTCAATTGATATTTTTTGAGTAATTTTTAAACTGATAGGTATTTTTTAGGGTGGTAAATTTTTATCCCTTGGTATTTTTTAGGGTATTTTGGGGACTTTTCTGATGGTTATCCCTACCCTATTAGCCCCAAAGTACACCCCCCACCCCACCCTGGGCCACCAGCACGCTGTTTTCTTGAAAATTACAAAGCGAAAAGCTCAGATTTGTTCTTACGACTACGAGTACGACCTACAGAAAATTTTGTCAACCTTCATTTACATTTCAGAAGACTGAATGCTTAATATTTTCTGTTCACAAAGCGTAACTTGGACGAAAGAGAATGCAAACTAGCCACATGAGATCAAAAGACAAGCAAGGAGTGTGTTTCTTGTAAGTCGTCGTTTGCGATGTTGCGGTCCTCGTATCTTAAACTAATGGAGATAATCAATGACTTCCTATGCTTTGTGAATTACTTTAACATAATTCTGACTAAAAGACACTACTTACTTCTTTGACCTTTAATGCATTTCTGTAGAAACTTCGAATTTCTAGCAACTTGAAAAAGTAAATAACTATTCTTGCAAGTCGTATTAACCAGAAGAGGAAAGCAATCACTAAGCATGCGACAATCCCAGCCTCCATGCTGAAAAAAAAAAATCTATCAGCAAGTTTACATATGGGACAGCCTTTCACAAGGGGGGTAAACACTGGGTTAAGTCAGAATTCAAGCAGTAATTTCTTCTCCGAGGAAAGGTTTACGATTCTAATGTAACGCTGTTTTGATTTAATCACATCACAGACAACAAATCAGGGCCCTTGAAACAATGTGTGACGGCCTGCCCAGCAGCCTTAACTCTTTTGGAAGTAATAATAAATAAATAAAATGCAAAACGGTTTGTTTGACAAAAAACGACTAGTGTTCTAAGAGGTTTGGATGGAAAATTCTTCTAGAAAATTCTACTTACTATTTGCCTAAACTTGCCTTTCTCTTCTTTCTGAGGTTGTTCCTCTAACAAGCCTGGGCCCACCAGGGTTAATTACCATGACAACCAACAGATTTTGTTAAGAGTTAATCCACTTCCGAACAACCAGCCCCTGAAGTATATCTTTGACTTGTGGGTTGTGGGGAAGGGGGGCCAAGAGGGCGTGGGGAAGGGGGGCCTAAAGTGCGTGGGGAAGGGGGGCCTAGAGGGCGTGGGTTGGGAGGTTGCTCATATGCTAATGATCCAGAATCCTCCTAAAAATTGTTTCTCACCCAATCGCAATTACTGCATTTCACAAAACAAATCCTTAAACAGTATGCAGTTAAATAAAGAGGAAAGATAGAGAAATTTATAAGTTAAAACTCACTGTTGAACTTTGTGGAAATGAATCACTTCTCCAAAAGTTGGATGTCGATAGTTGAACAGTTTGTCATAATCAACACAGAGGATAAGAAATGTGGTGAAGAGAACAACAAAGACAAATTGTCTGCAAGAAAAAAAAGACAATGCATTAATCAGCATTCCTCCAAATAGCCACTGCATACCTTAAATTTGATGGTTGAGATGCTGCACATTTTGGTGTTTCAACAAAATCAATTTGGTAAAAGTTTTAAGTTAATCATAGACCATGGAAAAATGGATGAATGATACAGTCTTGGACTGTAGTCCTTTATCGAAGTAAAGAATCAAACTTTTTGCAGGTTATTTGTTAATGCAAATGTTAGTTGATCCACTGTTCTAACTTGGCCAAAATGAAAGCGTGCAGCACCCAGCAATCATTCTTGGGGCCTACAAAGAGGTGCTCAGATGGTCTTTTTGTCGTATCTTTTTCTAGTGTAAAATGTTGCTGTTGCAAGTTGTTGCGCTTTTCCCAATAATTTAATAATAACATTGCCTGTCGCCAAAACCCCCTTTGTAGGCCCCATTTTTCACAGCTCTCCTTCATTTCAACACCTTGTCATTTTTTTTTCAGTGCTCTTGTTGCCGGTTTCTGGTTTCCAGAGCCTAAACCTTAGACTGTATTTACTTGATTTAGTGCCCTGGGTGCTAATTAAATTTTCTGCCTTTTTGTTTGAGCATTTTTTGAGGTATTATGCATATATGCGAGGCTGAGTGCTATTTTAACTTTTCACAATTTTCAGCAAATAGCAACTTTATTTGTGTGAACATAACAATGAAAAAGGATTAACATTTTTACACTTCACTTAGGATAATCAATTTAACCCTTATGGATATTGCAGTTGAAAGATTAAGGAGGATCTCGTTGAGTGTTCTAATAGGCTGTTGGATTAGCTGTGATGTTATCCATTGCAAGCTGCTGAGGAAATGAAATAATCAATGCTCTTGTACATTTCATTATGAGTTGAAATTCTTTCCTTTTTCTTTTTATTAGCTTTTGGGGGGAGGGGAGGGTGCTAAATCGGGGCTGGGCACTAATTACCTTTTTTCTTTTTTTGGGTTCAGGCGCTTATTTGAGGTGGGTGCTAACTTGAGGTTTTGGCACAAATTCAAATAAATACGGTAGTTAACCACAATGAAAACTGTAGTTAAAATGGAGTAAATTATGATGTTCTTGTAAGTTCATGAGCACTTTGAGCAATTGCTTGAAACAATGTAAGTCTTAGCCAAAATAAACAGTCAGCAGTTTCACTGCTTGTTGTCCTACTGCTTACTTTAGAATTGAAGCCCAATCAGAATGCAGATACCAGAAACAGCTGTAGTTCTGTTCTGTAACAGGGTACTCTGTCATTTCTTTTAGCTGGCTAGAACACGGTGATCTGAGAGCTAATGTACATATTTACTTAACTGTGGATGCACCGAACACTTTTCCCTAAAACTAGTTTCTAGTAAATGAAGGCAACTGGGCTCAGTTGTTCTAACACTGATTAGCACTAACTTAGGGTTAGATTTTTAACCTATAGCTAGCTATGTTCTTGATTCTGACCTTATAGAGACTGATTTGAGCTGTAATTTTGGAATTGACAAGTTTTTTTTCATAAACATTTTTAAAAAAACCCATTGCAGTTTAAAAAAGGACTTTTCCTGTAAAATAATTAGTTGCAATAGAGAAGCTTAAACACTCAACATTATGAAATACATACTCACACAAGCTCAAAGCACTGACTTATTAGAATACAGAAAAACCCATGGTGTCTGTGATATTCATATACCTGTTCAGGATTTTAAGGAATATACAAAATATTTGCTTGAAAACAGAATTTTTATGTCATCTCTCTTTGACCGGGGTTTGTTTGATAGTCATGGCGGACTGGGTTAGGGTCAGGTGTCAATGATCATCATGTTCACCCCTCAGGGGGTTTCTGTGACAAGTCACATGATCATGATTTGGCATTAGTTAGGTGCTTGTGTTTTTTTGTCGGTTCCATCATCGTTTGGAGTGAGAAGCTGTGTTTGACACCCACCTCCTTTCCCAGATCTGCCCACTTTTTCTTGTAGTACAATTAGTGTTATTGCATTTTTCTTGGCCCATACTTTTACTGGGCAAACATATTATAACAGATTTCATTGTTCTTTCTTTGTTTCAATAAAAGAGGCTATAAGCCAGTTGTCTATAGCAATATTGCTCCAGTTTAAGTGTGTTAAATTTTTTTGCCCAGTAAACAGAGCTCAGGCAAGAGCAGTATTTAAGGGTTTTGTTTGGGTACGTGGAGAGAGAAAGACATAAAAATCATTTACTGTTAATCTCTGAAGTATAATCGTGTACTTGATTGCATTGTACTCAAACCATATACAGTACACTGTATTGTATTAAATCATGTAAAATTTAATCATTGCAAAGGATACTCTTACAAAGAACTCATCTAAATTCTCTATATGATTCCATCTTCCTGCAAAGAAACATATTTAAAGTAAATCAGTGAATCCAAATACAAGAACCGTACCTTCAGTTGTTATGAAGTAACTAAAGATACTTTATTTCTTTATAGTACACCTTAATTTCTTATGTACCCGAGTCTTATATATACAGTTGTTATGAGGTATCTTGCATGTTATCAAAAAGACACCAATCGGCTAATAATTATAAGTTGGTATCTAACAACAAATAAAGATGTTGGCATGAATCAAGATTGACAGCTCTATAGATCTTTTATTGCAACAGGCTTTAGTAATCCTAACTCCACAAGCACGACATTACCTTACCAGTCAAACACATGCCTCAAGCATTAAATTTGAAAAGAATTGGAGAGTAAAAAAATTAGTACTTTTTTTTATCTGCACAGATATTAAAATAAAGCTGTCTGATCATGAATTAGTATGAGAACTGAACCTTCAACAAATTGAAAAGCGGGCTAATAAAGGATGGTTAGATGTTGTATACCTTACGAAAATATTTGGACCTTAAATTGTTGGACACTTTTGTACAATTTGCCAGTAAATTTTCAGACAAACAACAAAAATAAAAAAAAATTTAGTTAAAACTTATCAAGTTGACAAAATTCAACTGGTTTACAAACAACACCAACAAAAATGATGCAACTACTGCTGTCAATCTTCTATTTTTAGTTTCCTATGAAATGCCAAACATGCCTAGGGTAGTGAAACAGTTTTTGTTCCCTATGGTAATTACTTAGACCTTTTAAAACACAAATGCTTGATAGAAACCTTTTAACCCTGATGATGTTTTACAACTGAAAGCATTCAGAACTTTTACTTACAGTTCAGTGCGTTTTTTATATATTTGAAAACTTTGTTTTAACAAGAGATGATACTTGTTTAAGTAAACAAGTAGCCAACTTGAAAAAAAACCATAATTATTGTAATACATGTCTGTATGCTTTGTAGCTTTTATAGAAAAACTACATTCAATGAATATTTCAACAATTAGCAAGTAACAGACTTGGTGCCCAGATTTTTATATTCCTCAATCTTTTCCTGTACACATTCTTTTGTTTGACAGCTGCATAGGCAAAAGACAACCATGTTGCTTAAGAATGCATTTTGACTGCCAATGGCAATGTTAATCAGAGAGAAAAAATATATAAATATGAAAAAAACATAAACAGCTATTTTGTAAACAAGGATTCATACCCTAAGTCTTGCATGTAAACCTAATAGCTGTTAATTAGAACTGCAAGTTCACCAGATAAAATTGATCAAGAAATGCTTAGATTATCATATTTTGAAACCCAAGCAATAATTCTAGCAACCAGGGTAAAATTTTATTTTTTCATATTTAAGACAAAAATAAAATAATTATTAGATGCTGAATAATAAATAAATAAACTTGGGTCTTATAAAATTAAATTACATTATAAACTGGGATTCTTACCTCTCTTGATAGTTTAGAAGTAAAACGGTCTAGATTGAATACTATTTGCTTTGAATACTATTCGGATTCATGATCATATCACATTCACGACAAAAGCATGCACAGTAATTCAGCACACGACCCATAAATGGGTACAAGTCGGAGAGCGGTACAGTTGAATTTGCTTAGTACTCCACTATGGCCAAGTTTTGATATCTATGAGTTGTCAAGTCAGCCAACATGCACAGTTAATAATAGCATCTACACAACAACTAGAAATCATCTGTTTTTGATATAAATCTATCAATTTAAACTTACCCGGAGCTGAACAATGTTGCCTGTCAAACTTGGCAAAATTACAAGCCCAATGTAAACACAACACAACACAATTTTAAACTCCACAAGACAGTTGCGAATACCTTTTTCATATTCCTGATCTACACCTCTCGTCCCTACATGACACACTTGTGGCGGCAAATCCTCTTCAAGGTCTTCAACGGAGTTCAACCTTGTATACTGAGTTGTTAAGTTCGCCATTTTCACCTTTTTTATAAGCGTAGACTGAAAAGAGGAATAAATTCATGCAAAAAAGCTAAACAACTCGACCGAAACGTTGGCAGATATCGTCACGGCTCCCTCTTCTGGCTGACAAATCTTTTATATTTGTTTTGAAATTTCTTCATTGAAACCTCGATCTATACATTTAAAACATTCCAAGCTTCAACATGCGTCATCTTTACGGCTGAAGTTGATAAAGTAATCGAAATTCACATCACCATTTCTAATCTTCAACATCCACTGCGTTGTTGACGAAAAACTGATTCTGTCGGGTTATTCGCAAGTATTTAAGAAAACTTTAACACGCGAAATGAAGGTCTACGTGTGTATTTGAATACAGGGTACTTCCCCGAACTTATTTCCGGCAAAAGGTTGAAGAATCACTCAGGAATCGACAAAAATAACATTCGCTCCTGCTTCCTTCGGTCATTCGTATTTTTTTTCATTGTTTACGTGGTAATGCGCATGCGTAAGCTAATTGTTCCCAGGCTCTCGATTGTGCAGAGGCGGTTAGCGCGACAGTGCTGAATAACATCAGCGCATGCGCGGGCCATTGATGCGCATCTTTCGAAATTTCCGGTTGTGATGGAGCAACACGAGAAGTGAGAAGAATGGAGAACTCAAACACCACACGCCATAACTTTCGCAATCGAGAGAATAAAGCTGGATTCTATGCATTGCGATGGACTTTTGACAGTATGTGGGAGGACTGCTTCTTGATAAACACATTTGAAAAAATGAAAAGGTGAGTGATTTGATGTCAGATGTTTGGTCGCCGTTTTATGTAAACTCAACTGTTGCTTAGATTATTTAATATAATTTACGGTTTTCCAGACGTTTATTTCCCTTTTTTTTTATCAAATCAAACTTTAGGAACAACAAGCAATCTCTGCAAGACTTGCCAGTTGTTATTTATGTTTGTATATAAACATATACACAATCCAATAAACCGCTCTCCTCTGCTGATTGAGATCGCGGAGAATGACAACAAGCGACCGAGCCATCCTCCGGTCGGTGAAACCGGCCAGTCCCTTTTTTTCGTTGGCCTGGTTTCTAGAGTACAGAAAAAAAGTTACAAATGGTTGCTGTCATATACCTGCTTGTTATTTATTAAGAAATATAATCCGTGTAAATTTGCTACTAGATTGATTGATATTCTGGCTATCAGTATTATTTTGTGATAGCTGATAAAAAAATTATCTGTTTGTGCATAAAAATACTCCAAGTATAGGTGTTCAGTGATGCCCTCCAGACAAGGAAAAACAGTTTAGAGTTATTATTGCTCATAAGCACTTCCCTTGTTAGGGTCATAGTATGCCAAAATAATATAGTTGTCAATCGTTAACAAGAAGAGGTTAAAAAATTTAAATGGTTTAATATTTTTAAACTCCAGCGAGGACATAGTAATTCTTCTTGTAACAATAGACATCGATTTATATTTTTTCAAATTGTGCAATTTTTCTTATTCATATATTTCCAGGTAGAATATTTAATTTGGAAAACTTATCAAACATTTTT
>JAOBRD020853906.1:0-13037 GCA_027575215.2 Hydrozoanthus sils
CTGTTTCTCTATATCATAGCACCAGTTAGAACTGGAAATCTGAGAGGATATACTGACAGTAAACTGTTTCTCTATATTATAGCACCATTTAGAAGTGGAAACTCTTGTTGGATCTGCTGTCGCAGCTGCGGGTGCTATGGCAACGGTAGCAGCATACACTACTCTCTCGTAAGTAGAAGTTATTAATTCAGTTGAGTAGTTGTTTCTTCGCACAATATCGACTATTTGTTAAAATCAATTATTCCTTTGGTTCTTGTTAAAAAAAAATCAAGGCAACAGCAAAATTGCAATGTACTTGTAATGATGACGATGCTTATAGTATAAATAGTGCTCAGTTTCATTCATAAGGTTCTGTAAGCTCTCCCTCAACCATCACTATTCCTATATTAAATGAATATACGTAAACAAAAAGGTTTAAAGTTTCGAAACAATCTAGGGGCTAATAAAAGCCAGGCAGTCAATTTGCAGATTCTTCATTTATTAAACAATGTTTCAACAGAACTGCCTAGTTCATCAAAGCTGGTTTGAATGGGACTCTGTTTAAAAAACAAAGGACAATATGTTAAAGAAAGCTAAAAGTTAGTTACATTGTATTAAGACAAGAACACGAAACATATGGTATGGCATTTGGTTAAATTTAGCAAGATCTGAGGTATTTTCGTAGGCAAGCCTCAAAACTAGTTAGACAAGTTATTTATTAAGATGGAATACAATGTTACATGTACGTGAATGTAATTGGAAGTACAGATGAACCTTCATACTGTTATTGAAAGCATATACGTCTTTATTATTACATGAATGTATATGGTCGGAAACTTATACTAAAAAACAAACACAGAAAAAACAGAGAAGATACTAGATTTCGCTTGCATGATTTCGACAATGTACGGACAGTTTAGCTGTGTAAGATAAAATAACTTGCAATAATTTCTATTATATTTCTTTCAATGAGAATAGGCCTTTTGCAGCAAGTGATCACATGGTACGTATAATGATATTCTGGTGGGCAAAGGAATGTCACAGACTCCACTGGGAAATGTAAAACAAAAAACGGGTGCCACGCGTTTCTAGTTAATTGTGCCTTGTCTTGGAGTCTGTGACATTCCTTTGCCCACCAGAATATAATTATTTGTACCATGTGATCACTTGCTGTAAAAGGCCTGTTGGTCACGTACTGGTAATTTCATTACTGTAATTTCCTTCACACATACATACATAGAATAGTTTCATTAACAAGTTAATGGCTTTCTCCAAAACAGCTGTGCGGGTAAATTATTTGAAGTAAAATCTTCAAAAGTCAAAAAGAAGAAAAGGAAGAATGAACCAGAGCTTCCTGCTGTGAACAGTGGCCAAAACGGAAACTCGCTGGAGAGAAAAAAGAATTTTGATAGAAAAAGCCCATCCGAAAAGCCTCGTCCAAATGTTCGCAGTCGGTCAAGCATAGTAAGTTTTATAATTAATGCTTTACAACGAAAGAGCTCGACGAATTCTTCTGGGCATCCAGAACTCCACAGTAATAGCCGCGTTGATGATATTGAATCCAACTATATGCAGAAACTGAAACCAGCTGCCTCGAAAAGCTTTGGTGATAGGAGCGACTCTCGCACGAGACTTGTAACTTCCGACGAGTTAGACTCATCTTTTGTTCCAGACAGTATATCTGGTCAAGAGAATCGTTCTAACTCAAATGGTAAAACAAAGAAAACTTTTCTTTCTCCTGTTACTCGTTCTGGAAGAGGGAAAGTTCAACCTGATGTTAACACAAAGGGAAATAATAAAAGCGTAACATCAAAACCTCAAAGAAACAGTAACACAGACAAAATTGCAAAACCGTCGGGTGTATCGAAAAGTAAACAGGAAAACTCATCCGATACGGATACTCTCTCAAACATTGCTCCAGAAATTTCATCAACAGGTGTACAAAAAACATCTAAAGCCGACAAGAAAGAAGACAGTTCATCATTAGAAGAGAGGGAGAAGTTAAAAAACAACAGTTCTAGAAAGTCTAGAAGTTCAAACTTAGCCGAAGACTCTGATACAGATAATAGAAATCGTCATCAAAGGAAATCATTAAGATCAAGATGTTCTAAACTTTGCAACAGAAGATACATGATTGCAGCAATATGCCCCTGCTTTAACTATTATGTATTAAAAGAAGAAGATAACACTGAAATGGAGATGGAAAAACGGTGCGTTTGTTTGATTTCTGCTTTTAACAACCATTTTTACTAAAACGAATGCTAGAAATCACTTTGGAGTTTTCTTTCTCTGTATAGTTTTCCCGTAGTTATGGATTTTAGTGATACTGAAGCCATTTTGTCATTGGTATTTTAAAAGTTCTAAGCCCTGCTTTTCCAACAGTTTCTGTTCGACTAAAATATAAATGGACAGAAGTTCCCACCTGACCATTTAAGTCCCCGCGCGAAATCAGCTTTCAAATGGTGCACTCAGTGCGAATATAAAACATACGACGACGATCTGTGACGTCACATGGTTTGAAAGGACTCCAAGCATCTCTATACTAGCGTTTACAGCGAACTAGTGAGTTTTTTGCTCAAACACTGGGCCAACAGCCATGAAAACTTCGCCATGATCATAAGGACGCTGGAAAGTGAGATTCGAATCTTCCGTCATTCAAATCATGTGACATCATATAAATGTAATGAGCTTTTTAAAAAATGTTTCGCAGCTTTTGTGCTAGAATAAGCATTTTGTCTTCGTAAATTCTCCGCGAAATTTATTTTGCTAACTCGTCCAATGTATGAGCGAACATTGGACAGGTCAAACTTTAATTTTAGGTATTTTAAACTAATTTGAAGATTTCGATTCAGTAAGCACTTTAACAGTTTGTAAGATGATTTACTACAAACATTACAGTTTCAAATGCACTTCATGCATTTTAATTCAATTACATATGTTGGCATTATTTGTTCTTTCTACAGAGTTGTTCGATTTGAGCGAGACATGCGTTTGAGTCAAGCTTGCTGTATCCTAATAGCACAAGGGGTATTCTTGCTAGGAATTGACGCGAAGTCCAGCGAGGCGAGTATAGACAAAGATAAACTTTATCTAAAGTGTCAAACCATGTAGCCTGCTGAAAGAAATCCATACTAATGAAGGAACACATATTATAAAATACAATACAGAGTTTAAAAAACTAATTTTAGATTTCTAAATACAATATACAATATTAGGATAATGTTGAACACATATGATAAATATAATACAGAATTTTGAAAAAAAGGACTAATTTTAGATACCTGTAGTAAAATTTACTATGGACTAATGTTTCACCGATACAGGCAAGTTTTACATTATTTTTTAATTCTGTTCTAGTTATAAATCTGGACTGTTTCACCGATACAGGCAAGTTTTACATTATTTTTCAATTCTGTTCTAGTTATAAATCTGGACTAATGTTTCACCGATACAGGCAAGTTTTACATTATTTTTGCTGTTCTAGTTATAAATCTGGACTGTTTCATTGATATGGGTTTTACATTATTTTTGCCGTTCTAGTTATAAATCTGGACTAATGATTTACCGATATACAGGTTTTACATTATTTTTGCTGTTCTAGTTATAAATCTGGACAAATATTTCACCGATATAAATATAGGTCTTACATTATTTTTGCTGTTCTAGTCAATGCCTTGGTTTTAAATTTGGATTGCTTCACAAATACATGCAGGTTTTGTGTGCTGCTGTCACAATCTCGATGAACTATTTCTACCTGGTGGCGTTTGGTTGGTTGTTAGCGGAGGCTTTCTATCTGTTTTCCCACAGCAAGTCGTTTATCAGTAAACCTGCCAAAGTGCACTCTTGCTATATTGGCTGCTGGGGTAAGTGTGTGTAGCGGATAAATGTTTGACTTCTTATATTTTATTAAATAAATTTGTTATTGCTTTTTATTTTATGTTGCCAATTCGTTATGTAAACGTTTTCTATCAGTTCGGCGAAAAAGGAATTTCTTTCCGTGTACCTTTATCTGTATGTAAGATATCTAAATGACAATGTAATGTTTTTTGGTAGGGTTTCCGTTGCTGGTTGTGTTTATCCTTTCTTCGAGACATAGCAGCTATAGTGAAAACCCTCAGTAAGTGTACTTTGAAAGATTTTCATAATCTTAAACAAGGACCCACGCAATAAAAGAGAAAGCTCCTCCCACATCTGACGCCTTTCAAAATTCAAATTTTGGACCAAGTAGCGATTCAACTTCGCACTAAGTCTGAGCATGAAAAAAAGCAATTCATAACCGCTAAAATTAAAATGTTTGTAATAAGTTTTTACACACAGTAGTGGCAAAGGAAACGTAAGCGAGGTTCGTTTCGTTTTTCGTTTTATAAGTAATTTTGTCGAAAGTTCAGAGAAATTTTGTACCTCTTTCGGCGAAGTTCTCACACCTCCGATAAATTTTCGGTCGTTAGCATAACGCGTGTCTCGTCGAAACTTCGCGTATTGTGAGCACTTGCATTTCTTTTACCACTACAGTATTTTATGTTTCGTTATAGTTTCTTTGTGTTTGAAACAGAAAGCAACAAGAACTTATGATTCTGAAGTAATTAGTTGTTTTGTGTTCAATGTTACACGAAACAATTTTACACATGAATAGTCCGTTTATTTCATGTCATGTCTCTTCGGAGGTTGAGTGGCAACTGAAGGTGACGAGCGCCTGGCCAAGGCCCTTTTATAGTGCGGGTCCCTGTTTAAAACAGCTACGGCACAGAATAAGCTTATGGACTTAAACATAGAGTTTGGCGATGACGCTAACTAAGATGATCACAATTTTGGTAGTGAGGACAGCGAAGTCGTAACGAATGCGGCGGTTATATGGTTTAGAAGATCACGATACAATTGTAGTGAGGATGACGATTATGAATTTGACAATGACTATAACTGTGTTTTTATTATTGTAATATTAATATTATCATTGTTATGGTGACGGTAGTGGCTGTGGCGTGGATAACGAATATGATTCTGACAACGAATGTGATGATGGCGTTAATGCAGACGGTATTGAAAACAATGACGACAACTTTGACATCGCTGTTTTTTATGCATTGTATTGACAACAACTTTGACATCGCTGTTTTTTATGCATTCGATATCTTATTCGTAATGCTAACTCTACTAATTTCAATAGAAAAGTTTAAAGTTGTTTCAACCATGTTGCAGTTTATGTTATAGCTTATTTCTTGATCCTGCCGGTACCTAAAGATTATCTTCTTTTTACTAGTTGTTGGATATCATTTACCAACGCAACCAGTTGGGCTGTTAGTACACCTTTACTAACTATGAGTCTGGTAAGCATTATCGTCCATCGAAAGGAATATGAATATGGTAACGAATTCCAAACGCAAACATAGCCATAAGGAACGCAACACAAAACAGTTGCGCATTTTTTCAGCAGCCTGTAAAGTAGTAAAACGCTTATCCATTTTGGTGACACGTGACTTGAGGTATGCTAAGGTTGTCAAGTCACGTGTGTTGCCCGTCATTCCTCCACAATGCGAGGGAAAAAAGAAAAAAAAAGAAAGCATCGTACATCGACACATCTGAAGAGAAAAGACATTTACAGCAAGACCTGTGTTACCGATATACTCCATGGTATATGGCAGTACTCTAATAAGTTAGTTATGCATGGAGTAACATTTGTTGTTGCCATTCAGTGCTGAACAAAAGTTTTAAAAGTGAAAGTGGCTGACAAAATTGTAAACTCGAAGTGGCCTCCCTCACAAACATATAAAGCTTTCAGTTCATATGTTTAAAATTTGACAACAATCAGAATTGATTTTCTTTCAAATTTCTATCATAGGTGCAGATCATTTTAATAGCTCTTCTCCTAAAAACCCTAGTAACCTACAAGAAGTCAAACAATGTTCAAGAGAAGAATGAAAAAAAGGATACTATAAAGTAAGTTTTGGAAGGTCTTAGTTATTTCTCCACGCACTGAGGTGTTTCAAATATGTTCCTACAAACCTCGTTCTCAAGAGATTGTCCCAATCCTTAAAAATAACAGCTCTCAGATAGTAGAACTTTACGGGAAAGTATTTCAGATCTATTGAAATACTATAAGGTACTGAACACACTCAATTTGGAGGTGCTGCATTTACTTTTTTTTATAACTATAAGCATTGTTCTCATTAACAAATTAACCAAGATGCTTGAATTATTTTATCCAGTGTTTAGTTGCTTTATTCTAGCCCCAAAAGTTTCGATTCCATTTCAGGGAAGCTACGAAGCCAATGATAGTATGTTTAGAGGTTTTCGTATCTAAACCACCTGTAAAATCCAAACTGAACTTTGATTCCCTTAAATCACAAAACTCGCGCTCGCGAGTTTTAGCCGTTTGTCTTTTGATGCGTATGCGCAGACAAAAGTCACCTTTTGTTAATAAGTCTTATGGTTTGTTTACAGCCGCCTCACCACAATTTCAAAAACTGTTTAAGACTAAAATAATAATTCTTGTAAATTGTATGTAAAATATGTCAAATAAAACTTGTATTATATACCTATTACCGCTAATAATACAGGATATGTCTGCTGGTCACGTGGTACAAGGGCAATGCAGAAACTGTGTATCCACAAAGGAATTTCTGATGTCAAGTTTTGCGAACTTATCTCTGCTTCACTGTCTTTCAGATCCGGGTTAAAAAGTGTGGCGTGTATTTTCCTCACTGTTCTGTGTACATGGCTCCTGGGGACAATATCTCTCAACAGAGAGGGCACTACTCTCCAGTATCTATTTGCTATCTTCAATGCAGCACAGGTAAAATTATTTAAGACTTTACTGTGGTCCACAATAAATGTGCATTATACACAATACACAGTCGAACCTTTAAAGAATTTTGGAAAAAGGTTCGAGTCTTAGGGTAGAACGAATTATTGGGAGATGGAGAAAATTCCAAATCATTTCTTAATGCATGGGTTTTGTGATGGTATGTTGCATAACTATTTTTTGTTATAATATAAATAATGAGGAATTACGAGAATCTTTTCTTCTACTAAAAAGTCATATCTTCATCGCGCGCAGTAAATATACTAATTTTATCTTTCACGTGTGAGGATATTGGTGTCGCCTTGATTACTAACATGATTTACCAATTTCGAGAGCGCTTCCCGATCAAGCGCGCGGCCGGAGTTGTGTCTTATGTAGAACTTCGTCGGTATCTATAAAATTCGCTTCGCCCTCTCGTTAGATATACTTCAGTTCTGCACATTCAGCACTGTGCCGCCGCCTGGTTAGTCCAGTTGGTAAGGCGCCAGTCTGTCGTGCGGGAGGCCCGGATTCGATTCCCGGTGCCGGACCTTCACTCAGGGTCTTAAAATAATTGAGGAAAAACTGCTGCCTTTGCTCTAACATCTGCAAATCAAACAGTTAGACGTTCACGTCTTCTCGGATAAGGACGTTAAGCCTTAGGTCCGCGGAGTCCAATAATCGGGTTGTAAAACCGGGTGGGTTCTCCGGCTACCTAAGAGTAGTGAAGTCAAATAAATAAATGAGCACTCGAAGATAAAATTAGTATCCCGCGCGGCCATGTAATATCCTCTATATAAGTGCTGATAAAAACCAAACTTACTTTCATATATGCATTGTAACATAACACTCGCAACTGGCAAACAACGATAGTCACACTACAGTAATTTGCGTTAGTGGACTACAAACAAGCCTGCTGGTTTACAGAAGGTTTAAGTAAGTGAACGTGTAAAGACAGAAGCACAACGTGAATAGAGTGCCGTGAGAACCAAGGGAAACTAGACTTGCTCACAGATTCCACAAAGTCCTATGTTTATAAAGTATAAGCCCTTTAACAGCGCTCCTGTACTCTATAGTGTAGGTCGTGTAACGAAGGCCTCAAATGGCCTCAAACAGCAATGTGAGATGGCCAAGGTTGATACTCGTCAACCGAACCCGTCAAGTTTCGATGTTTAAAAATATTACTGGGTAAAAAAAAAAAGCTAATGTCACGTGATCTCGTGGTGGTTCGGGCGTGTGAAAGGAGTCGGCACGTTGAACCAGCTAGGCAGACAGGCATAACCATCATTCAATGCACAAGGATTTTGTAAGCAACACGTGGACGTAGTCCACAAGGGACGGTTTATTTATAACTCTGCCATGCATGCAGGTGTCTATTTTAAAAGATGTGGAAACTATTTTTATTTAAGCTCCTCGAGATAACCCAGAGTAACCTTCAACCCTCTATATAAATACCGATCACTGAGATGCTCTACCCACTGAAAATTCAACTTGAATGAGAAGCACTTACTTGTATCATCATTCGATACTCAATTAGGAAGGGTTTCCAAAATCCTTTAAAACTCAAAATCCATGAGACATACCATATGCAACTGTTGTAGTAGGAAGAGCAAAGCAGTTACTAGAGTCGTTTAATTAATAGTTCTTTCTTTTTTCTTTTTTGACAAGGGAATTGTGTTATTCGTCTTCTACGTTATACTAAATCCGGAGTTTCAGCAGTTTTGTATCCAAGCTAAAAACTTCATCGTTTCTACAAAGAGCAGTTCAGCCACTCCGTTTGACGAGCATGAGCGGATGGAGGTTGAGCGCGAGAAAGAGGTTTGTGCTTTGATTGGTGACTTTGAGCTATAAAGCTGCAGTGAAAGTTGAACGCTGACCAGCCAAGCGTGTTGAGACCTAAAATTATTTTCACTAGCTGCAACTGTTTTCTTTCGTGTATTGGAAACTAAACAGATACTTTCAGTGTCGATTCTAGAAGGGGAATTTAAGAGAGGGGGAGAGGACTTGGAGTCAAAGAATACTAATCCTTTTTGCGTCTTTGTGTTAGATATTTAGTAATTTAGCGTTACGCTTCAGGTATAGGTGTTTACCTGTATTAGTGAGATTTAGCACCGCGCGTGTACGTGAGACGGCAAACGTCAATTTGTTGTCTGCCGTTTGCCGTACCTTTGTCGTGTTTTTTTGGTTTTAGCTTCACATTGACGTGAGCTTCACGCGAAAACACGCGAGCAACTTGAATTACACTAGAAACTAGTTTCAAGTTGACTAAAAACAATTAAAATCTTACTCTGAAAGTACATATTAATTAAGAAAAACTGATTTTTTCGAAAATTTTGTACTGTTTGTATTCACAATTAACAATTGTTTGATTCCCGTTGATGAAAATTGCCAATTGGCAGTAACTGAACAATTTCTTGTGTTGTTTCTTCCATTTAGCCAGCTAAGCATTAATTTACCTTTTTTACGACTTAAAATCGATTTTTGCGCTTGAAAAAAGATCAAAAAATCTTACACAAATATCAAACCCTTACCTTGGCGTACGTACGGCAAACGTGAAACGGCAGACGCGAAAAAATCTTGCTGACGTGAACACATTTCACGTTCGCGTCTCGCGTATACGCGGTGCTAAATCTCCCAATGCCAAAAACGCGCTGGAAATGTAGAAAAATATGTTAATATAGTAGAATTTATGTTGTAGCATCGTTTGAGTTAGCTTTTTTGAAAATTAATCCTTATTTTTGTTAAACGTGTTAAAATTTATAGCCCTATTCGACTCTAGCAGTTTCATGGGGACTCTGAACTATCTCTTACAGAAAGATGATAAGAAAAAGAAAGGCAAAAAAGAGGGAAAAGGAAAAAAAGGGAAAAATGAAAACAAAGAAGAACAACAAAACAAAGTTGATGCCTTACAAGACCAGCAAATGGTAATTGTGTTAGATTAGTTTATATCTATTGTCTTTTCCTTTAGTTTGTTTACAAACCTCGTAAACGAACTGGAAATGATCCCTTCATTGTATAAACGTTACATAGAGTTCTTACAGTCAAACCCCGGTAAATTGAATTGCCAAGGGAAACTGGAATTACCTTTATTAATCGAGAATTCGAGTTAACGGGTAAAAATCACAGTAAATAAACATGAAACAAATCCAAGGGAAATCGGTTTTAATTAAGGTTAGTGGGTAGTTCGAGTTATTGGGAGTTAACTATGCTTTTGATTCATGGCTTTGATTAAAAGGTTTACTACAGTTGAACACAGATAACTCGAGCCCTCATAACTCGAACTCCGCGCTAACTTGAAACAAAGCTGGTTTTCCGCTTCGGATTTTCCCCATACATTTGCTGTAATTTTTCCCTCTAACTCGAAATCTCGATTATTCAAAGTAATCCAAATTTCCCTTGGTAATTCGAGTAACCGAGGTATGACTGTACTCCATACCTGATTCACTATCAACTACAACTATTGCTTGAGGTCTATTATAAAGAGCAGTTTCACTAGCCAAAAGCAATGAGCACACAACCGACATTTACATTACTGCTCCCACTTGTCAAACACCTTCAGCATTAATATTTACCATAGATTTCTGCTGACGTCATTGTTTCCATTCTGCTTCATAAGCATACAACTTAGGTCGGAGAAAAAACAATGATAAACAACAACTGACTTTAAAACTTGAGAATGCTTAACAAAATAAAAGAATGGCCGAGCTTTCGGTTCTATAAATGTAGTTTCAAAGAAGAAATCACTTCCCAAAAAAATGCAAAACAGCTGGAGGCCAGAACGATAATGAGACATACTTTCTTTGTAAAATTTCCAGTTTTTAAAACCGCATCAGGGAAAGATTACTCTGCATATCAATCTCATATTTTCATATGGAGAAACTTTGTTCTGTAGAAACATTTTATCATTCAGAAGTTTTGTTTCTGTAACTGAATTAGAAAGAACAATGCGTAACCTAATGAGGCAAAAAATGTAAACAGAACTCGCCTATATAGGAGGGCAGCTAGTTTACCAGTTAAGCATTACCCTCGTAGAAAAGATAAATATAATATATTACTATCATAATATTTATTGTTGATCTTAATGCTTATCAATGTTGCGGTTTGCTTTAGAATTCAACGGCAAACGTTTCAAACCAACCAACAACAGTTTCAAAGTTACAACCTATCTTACAGAGAACGCAAACATCAGTTCACGTTAAAAGGTTAAATAGGGATGAAAAACCCACCGTAGGTGAGTACTGTTTGTTTGTTTTTAAAACTGTTTATCTGAAAATTCAGTAGATAAACAAAAAGAAAAAACAAATATTAGAATCTGTACGTGGTGCACAATTAATTGGACACCAGGTACCCTACAAGACTTAGCACTCCTCTAAACCACAGTAAAATAGGGCTCGCCCCTACTACCTACACTCAAGGCACCCTACAAGGTTTAGCACACACTCTCAATCCACAGTAAAATAAGACTCGCCCCTACTAGCTACACTCAAGGCACCCTACAAGGTTTAGTACCCACTCTCAATCCACAGTAAAATAAGACTCGCCCCTACTAGCTACACTCAAGGCACCCTACAAGGTTTAGCACCCACTCTCAATCCACAGTAAAATAAGACTCGCCCCTACTAGCTATACTTAAGACACCCTAAAAGGTTTAGTACCCGCTCTCAATCCACAGTAAAATAAGACACGCCCCTACTACCTACACTCAAGGCACCCTAAAAGGTTTAGTACACGCTTTCAATCCACAGTAAAATATGACTCGCCCCTACTAGCTACACTCAAGGCACCCTACAAGGTTTAGTACCCACTCTCAATCCACAGTAAAATAGGACTCGCCCCTACTAGCTACACTCAGGGTACCCTACAAGACTTAGCACCACCCTCAACCGACAGTAAGACAGGACCCACCCTTACTAGCTACAGTCAAGACACCCTAAAAGGTTTAGCACCCACTCTCAACCCACAGTAAAATAAGACTCGCCCCTACTATCTACACTCAAGACACCCTAAAAGGTTTAGCACCCACTCTCAATCCACAGTAAAATAGGACTCGCCCCTACTAGCTTTAGTCAAGGTACCCACAGTGAAATAGGACCCGCCCCTACTAGCTCCACTCAAGGTACCCTACAAGCACCCACTCTCAACCCACAGTGAAATAGGACTCGCCCCTACTAGCTCCACTCAAGGTACCCTACAAGCACCCACTCTCAGCCCACAGTGAAATAGGGCTCGCCCCTACTAGCTCCACGCAAGGTACCCTACAAGCACCCACTCTCAGCCCATAGTGAAATAGGGCTCGCCCCTACTAGCTCCACTCAAGTTACCCTACAAGCAGCCACTCTCTGCCCCAAGTGAAATAGGACTCGCCCCTACTAACTCCACTCAAGGTAGCCTGCAAGCACCCAATCTCCAACCCACATAAAAAAAGGACTCGCCCCTACCAGCTACACCCAATGTTCTCTACAAGACTTAGCATCAACTCCAACATCCGTAGTAAAAAGGACCCACTCCTATTAGCTACATCCAAGGTACCCATTAGAGTTTATCAACCTCTCCTTCAACCACAGTAAAATAAGACCCGACCCTATTAGTTATGAAACGATCTTATAACAGCGCCTTCTTAAGTTTAACATGTTATAATACGATCTTATAACAGCACTTTTTTAAGCTTAACTTATTCTGGCTTCTTGATAACAGTAAGTCTAAAACTTTTCTAGATCCCTGTGCACATACTTCCGTAACATTCAACCTGTAAATCGTTGGGTTTCAGACTCCAAGACAAGACAAGTGCGCCGTTTAACCCCGATACATAACACAAGAGTATTCCCTATTCAATCTACACCAGCAGATAAACCGGGTCGGGAGAGCAGTCAGGGAAGGGCTAGAAAACAAGGAGCATCTGTTGTAAAGAAACGTGTAACGTTCGATCGTAAAACAACGAAGAAAGCAACCACCCGCTAAATAAACTATTTCTTCAATCTTTTTCAGACATTTAATGCTGTGAAACCAAGCACACTCAATGCTTCAATCTGTTATTTTCGACACTCTTCGGTTCGGTTTGCCTTAAAAGGCAGAATATAGTCTAGTGACCGCTAGCTGTTTCTAATAGAAAGTGAAGTGCTGGGAGCTGAAGCTGTTTGCTTTCATATGTTTTGTAGTGGTTAACTTGGGTTTGCGACGAACATGGATGGCGGAAGAAAAAAATTATTGGGGGGGCACGAAGAAAATTATAACAGGTTGATTCCTATTCAAAAGTTTGTGTTGTTAGCGAGAGAATTATTTG
>JAOBRD020854013.1:3851-29757 GCA_027575215.2 Hydrozoanthus sils
ATACGACTGCTGAAAAATGAGTTACCGGTAGTATATGCAAAGTGGAAAATCAAATCCAATCCCCCCTGGTTCCACCATCCATGTTTCATTAATGCAAAAAATATGTATTTTATGCAAAAAACATAATTTGGAAATGCTCTGCATCCCTGGGACGCAGAAGATTGACAGCCATACTAGTGACTTTTTAGCTAAAATTAAAACTACAATCTTTACAAAGAACTAAAATTCTTTTTGTCCGATGCAGTACTAGCAACATTAAGACTGGTTGAAATATTTATTCTTTGTTTTAGGAAATCAAACTAAATTGTAAGCAAGTCAAACCATTCCCTTTGTTTAGTTGGGACCCCTACTGGTTTTCTTGGGACCGTTTAATGAAGGATCATGGGGGTCCCTGGGACCCTTCCTAATTCAAACTTCTATTTAAGGTACTATTAATATAACTATAAATATACCGTTGAGTTTAGCGCATCATGAGCTTCCTTCTCTGATAGTCCATTAACAACTGTGTTGAGGATATTGAAACACTTCTCAAGTTTCTAAAAATAAAACAAGTTAACAGGATTTAATCAACATTAAAAAACGGAATAAAGGGCTCACTGTTTAATTAGATACTAACTAAGAGCTATATATGTGCATGTGGACTTTGGAGTGCCCCAAGGAACTGTATTAGGCCCCCTGGTGTTCTTACTTTATGTCAATGATATTGGTAATAAAACATCTTCTAATATCAAACTGTTCACTGATGATGGTCTACTCTTCCGCCCAATTACAAGACTTGAGGATACAGAGGCACTGCAGGACGACTTGGGTTGCTTACTAGTGAATTGGTCAAAGGACTGGCAAATGACATTAAATTCAACCAAATGTTACACTCTACAGATTTCTAGACTCCACTCAATAATAGTGTTTAGTATATACCAGCTCAGCTATGTGCAATTTGATTGGTTTAGAAATAGTAGATGTGAGGCAATATTTACCTCCAAATTAAAATAGTAGATATCGACACCCAAACAAAATGGCAGACGGAAGTAGTTACTTCTCGTCTGTTTTAGATCATGATACTGAAAAAGTTTGCTCTGAAAACATGGGATATTTAAAACAGCCTAAAGAATCTCACTGTTTTATGCTGTTTATGATATTTTGTAGTTGACAAACTGTCAAAACATGTTTGTTACATTTGTTAGGCTGCTTGTGCGTGAGTCTCACCATGCTCAGTGATTCAAGTAGTAAAAGTGTTTTTTTTCCTTAAAAATCTTTCATTTTCTTGAAAGGAACAGTTGCCTCACTGGTATATACTAAAACACTTACTCGATATCCATTTCATTGGATAGTGGCATAATGAATATCTACCACGCGCCTTCAGCACTTAGTAGATGTTCTGCCACTATCCACCTCAATTGAAATAGAATAAGTGTTAAGTAATTATAATATCTCTGAATCAATAATGAAACCTGTTTCTGATTGATCACCCTTATCTGGGTGTGCACCTATCAAGTGATCTGAGCTGGAACAAACATGTTGACATAAAAACTAAAGCATCAAACAAACAAAACGTTTTGAGGTGTTAACTTATCAAATGCTCTACAGATGTTAAATCTATGGCATACACTACCATTGTTAGACCATGATTGGAATATGCTTCAGCAGCTTGGGACCATAACATTACACAATTTGAAGCTGTGCAATGTGGGGCTGCTCGCTTTGCCCTAAACTGCTACAATAGATATAATACCACTGTAACTGGACTTGTGAAACAGTTTGGATGGTTCAGCTTAAAAAACAGAAGAACTGCAAATTGGCTTAATGTATTCTACAAAATAGTAAATAATCAGATAGCTATCCATTTGCCAAATGATCTGCAACAACCAGTTAAGACCACAAAAAATCATCACTCTAAGTCATTTATACCGATGTCAACGGGCCCCAATTATTACATCGACAGTTTTTTCCTAAGAACATTAAAGGACTGGAACTCACTCCAGGAAATCATTATTCAAGCTCCTTCCTCTGATAAATTTATAACACTAACATTAGATTTCCTTAGAATGAATTTAATTAATTATCTTCTATAAATAGCTTATTAGATTGCATAATAATTATAATATTTTTATAGATTTATTTCAAATCCTTGTGATACTCATGGTTTTACGGATATTAAACACAGATAGATAGGAGATTCCTTCTCAAGTCGTTCGGATTTCTGTTTATTATCTCTGGTTTCTGTAGCGTTAAAATGCATACTCAATAACATAACATTCACCTCCTCTATTTCGTCTTTGGAATGGAGAATATTTGTCACGAACAGCCTTGATTTTACTGGTTTGTTGTTTCCTTCCATAGCTGGAACTTTGTCAAAGCCTCGCGTTCAGTTTGTTAACTTGCTCAACATCGTCCGCCATTTTTCTTCGGTTCCCAGACTCCTTGGAGTACGGTTAGGCGCCAAATGCACTCTGGGATATGCCGGGAACTTTGGATCAAAGATGGCGGCCTCACTGACTCCAACTGTACGATGGGCACAAACAAAAGACCGTATTTTTCTCACGATAGAACTCAGCGATGTTATGGTTAGTAACCTGAAATGTAGATTTTTTCTATTCTTCGCAGTTTGTCTTTAACACTTATGAATGGTTCTTTTTCTGCACACAGCATCCGATCGTGAATTTGACAGATGACAAGCTGAGTTTTCAAGGTACTACAACTGTAATTTTCAAAGTCTTTTTTTCTCCTATTAATCGTCGAGAAATTTCAAAGTTGATATGAAAACCTAGTGACTCAGTCGTTTGGAGCTTTTGGTTATTGTGTGAGCGATCCCATGGCGTGAACAGGGTTTTCATCCACTACCCATTCACTAGTTTTATTCAATCATGAACGTATATTAAATACATTTTTTCCCAGGAAATATGCTAATTTAAAACTTCATGGCTTTACTCCAAAAACGATAAAAATATACTGATGGTTTTAACGAAATAAAACATACCCGTACAGTAAGGCTAAAGCTGTAATTTTTGAAAGTACAAATCAAATTTAGATCTGCAATTATATAGTATTTATAATCTCTTTTTTTTTATGCGATTTTTTTTTCAATACCATGAAATTTTTTGTAAAACTTAGAGTCGTTATAGATGCAGACTTTCCATCATCTTACCAAAGTAAAACTTTGAGGTTTTTTCAGTAACTCCAGTGCAATCGGAGTTGGAGCAACTGCAGGATACCCTGCCACCTAGTGTATCTTTTGTTCTTGATTGTAATGTGCATCTATTTTTATAGAACGAGGAATGCGCAGTAATAAATTACCCTAGTGGCTGGGTATTCTGCAGTTAAGTGACACTCTTGACAACTCCATCAATCAATCTAACAATCTAATTTTGCTACAAATGCTACGAGTTTATATCTTTACAAAATACGGGTGTATACATTTAACTAATTACAATACTTGCAATAGAACACATACGAATGTACTGTGTTGACAAATTAATTAGGGGTGCCTGAGAGTGTAGGAATTTCTTACATGCAAATCCCTTCTCGCCTACACTACTGTCGGATACATTCAAATGATTTGTGACTTTCGTGACTCGCTTTTGTAGCACTAGATCTTGTTTTCAGTATTGCCCACCCGCTATGTTGTTACATGTTAATAACTCTCAAATTACAATACCATTAAAATACAATGAATAATTGTTGGTTTGCTACAATTCTTTATCTTTGTTGCTCTTATGCTAATAATTTACCATGAGGTTCTTCAAGCGAACTCTTGAATGATGTGAAAAGTGATATTTTTAACATCTTCTTGTTAAACATTAAGTTTTAATTCAGAGTTTGTTATTAATGTTTAATAATTCATAAATTTTTGTTTTTTTCATAAGGGAAGTCCAAGTAAGTTATGATTATGCTTGAAGTAACAGATGTAGGAAACAATGCAGATCTATTCAAATTTTACATAAATTTGAGGATTTATGAAATAAAATGTTTATTTCATCTTCAAACTTTCCCTTTGTAGAGACCTCTCAGGAAGTACTTAATATTTTATTTATTTATTTATTTTGCTTTCACTGTATACATATAAAATAACACCAAATCTATACAGTGAGATAGACTACAATGGGCCACAGGCCCCTACATGATAGACCACCCAAACATAAAGAGTAGAAAAATATAATATAGTAGTAAAAAGATTGCAAGTATTAGTAAGAATAATACTAAATATCGTAAACCCTCCCACAATTTACCATAAGCAAGACTAAAAACGACAATTAACTGAAGACCTAAGAGGGCAAAACATATGCTTATGACAAGAACTACAAATGCTTTGCCATGTCTTACATGTATTCTGACAATAAAACTAATAAATGAGAATACCTGTTAACACATATAAAGGATTGTCAAAATTCTGATGACTGGACTTGTTTATTGCTACAATTGAAATAAAGTCCTAAATTTCAGTATTTACCTGAAAAGCTTCAACAGTGGTTAAATTATGAGTTCTTTTCTATTAGCTTATTCTGATAATAATTAATTGGCCATTTCTGAATTAGGCTCCACTGCAATCAAACAAAACATTTAGGTAGAAACTAGGTCTGATTTTTCGTACATTTGTTGTATGTTTCAGCACCTAGCCTTGACTTGGTTTTGTTTGTATGCAGTGGAGGGTAATTCAGAAACGGCCCATTGGTATTATTTTGTAGTAATATGATTTTATTATACACTTAATGCATAGTCCCCAGCTAAACAGTTTTGTTTTCCCAAGGATCCCAATGTTTCCCAAGATGAAGTCAAGGGAAACATCAGAACTCGAGGGAAAACAAAACTAATTTGTTTCCCGAGGGACTATACATTAAGTGCTTTGTTATATGTTTATACTTTTCCTTAAACAATCATAAAACAAAAACAAACAAAGATGGCAGGTAGGCAACAACTGCACAGTTGTATCCTGCTCGGAATACATTTGAATTTGATCAGGGGCATGTGACCAAGAATCAACCAATCATAGTGCTCGTTCTTTTTTTAATGAAAGTCTAGGTACTGTATTTTGTCTTGTTTAAGTTGATCTTTTAACACCAAAAATTCACATCTAAAAATTGCACTCGTCTTGTACACGTATCAAAACTTGAAATTCTTTTTACACCCTTTAAAACTCTACAAAAACATTTTAAAACCAGCATTTAGATGATAAGTACTTGAAGCAAGAAATAATTCTTTGATCTTTACAGTGTACTGTGTACAAACAACCGATTATCGAAAAAAAATGAAATGACTAATAATTATGTACTTCGCTCACTGTGTAATTTGTGTGTTATTGGTTTTTTCTTTGCACTTTTTCTCAAATTTTTGTTACAAACTTAGACTTTTTGGTGTTACATCTTGCAAAATATTGAGATTGACTTATACACGGGAAAGTTCTCTAAAACTTGCACTTTTTTGGCTGCAAAATGGGGGGTCAACTTATATACTGCAAAACACGGTATATAACAAAATGGCTTGTAGCACCTGGCCTAAGTGCACAAACCAGTAGAAAGAGATAATCTTAGTCAGCAACTCTCAAATAACTGGTTCTGGTTTTGCTTGATAGTAGAGTTGCCTCACTCAGCTCTTACTCCTGCACTACTCAAAAAAATAAAACAGACAGAAATTTTTTCACACAGTTTTTGTTTGAACCATGAACAATTCCATAAGTAATTTGATAATTGGCTCATGAAGTCAAACTCTACAATGACTCCTGTATCAGCAGGAATAAATTCAATAACAAGGGAAGAGCAGTCAAAGAAAGACATTTCTATGACTGGGCCTCCACTCTGGTTTCTCTGCCCTGGGGAGAACTCTGCTGGATTTGTGCAAAACATTATAGCTCTCTAAGTGGAATTTTTATGCAAGACTGTTTATAAGCACAGCAAACAGGCAAATTGGAAGTGTTAAGGCTTGTAGTTTTTTTACTTTCATTCTGTTCCGTTCCATTTGAACAAGTTGGTTATATAGAAGCTTTTTATTTATACCGTAAATTCTCACTTTAAAGCCCCCTCCTGGTTTTAAGCCCCCCCAGATATAAGACCATCCATTTGCCAAGAATTTACCAGATATATGCCCCCCCCCCTCCCCATATTTAAGTCCCCCATTTGTAAGCATGGCAAACAGGCAAATTTAAGACGTTAAGGCTTGTAGTCTTTTTACTTTCATTCTGTTCTGTCACAGTTGTTCCAGTCATATAATTTGGTTGTATAGGTGTTTTTTAAATAAATTTCCCGTTTATTGTGGCACAAAATTTATGCAACTCAAAATGTAATGATATATTAGCATTTTTAATTAATTAGTTAATGTTTTATTAATTAACGTAAAATAACTCAAAATAAAATGATATGTTAGAATTAAAATTTGTTTCTCAGATACATTTTATCTTATCGTTCCAAAACATTTTTTTTTAATCTGCTTTTTATAAACCCCCCCATTTATAAGCCCATCCAAAACCTTTAACAAGTTATAACTGTAAGCCCTGGGTTTATAATATTGTTAATATAGCCGAGCCCAGCCCAACCCTGGTATTGTTAATTGAATTTGGTATGTCTGTTATTTGCCAAAACTGGGTTCAATTTTTTTTTCAAAGTTACCTGCTGGATACCATTTTGAAGGCAAGAATTTTGTTGTCAGAGCACATATATACTTTCAACATGTAGCTGTTTGTGCAAGAATTTTTTTTATTTGTTTTCCCAAAAAAGCAGATACTTATAAAGTTATAACTATAAGCCCAAGGCTTATTGTTAATATAGCCCAGCCCAGACTAGCCCTGGTATTGTTATTTGAAGTTAGTATGTCCAGGGTTTTCAATTTATAAAAAAATAGCAGGAGGAAAAGTAAAAGTAACCGGAGCTTATTTTGAAATTTTGTATGCCTGGAGGTGTAGTCTGGTGCATTTTCAGGACCAAAAATTTTTAAAGGCCCCAAGAAAACCTGGTGGTTTGCATTTGGTGTTGGCAACTTTTAAAACCCTGTATGTCTGTGATTTGCCAAAACTGGGTTCAAATGTTTTTTCAAAATAACCTGCTGGCAACCAAAGGCAAGAATTTTGTTGCCAAAGCACATTGTTTTAGTAGCCGTATAAAATTTTCAACATGTAGTTGTTTGTGCAAGTTAGAATAATTTAATTTTTTTTAAATTTGCTTTCCCAAGAAAGCAGATACTGTAAACTTTATTCAGTCATCATATTGTTTATCATAATTGTATTAGAAAATATATAACTCTTAGAAAGCCACGAGTTTGTAGCCAGCTCGCAACAAGTTCTAAAAATCTAGTAGTCTGACCATTCATTTTTTGGTAGCATTGGCGATCGAACTATAGGTGGCAAGTTTGAGCCCTGAAAGCCCATTTTTAGTGAACAATAAATTTTTTGGTATAATAGGTACTAAACGTGACAACCAACCTGTAGCTATTATTTATTATTAAACTAATATTCTGAGCATGATGTTGTTTCTGTACAGCTTACGGTCATGGTGCAGGAGGAGAAAACCACTATGAAACAGAAATTCACTTTTACAAATCAATTGATCCAAAGGTGATTACAACCATAATTGTTGTTTGTCAGTTGTCTTTAAGTTATATTAGTGCAAATATATGTCAAAAATCAGCTTTTTTAGATGGTTAAAAATCAAAATAATTTGAGGCATGTTAAATTGGAGGTTATTTTTATGATTAGCAAATGATGAATTTTGTTATATAAACAAGATAAAAATCTTGCAGTACAAATTTTGCTCTTATTTCTTGTACAGTGTTTACATTCCTCTTGAGGAAATACAAAGTAAAGCTTAATCATAACTTGCTTGTTAGTGTTTTGATTGTGTCAACCAAAAAGTCAGGATTACAGACACAGAGTTTTAGAAAATTAGCTTTAAGTGTATATATTGATCATTATCATGGAACTTGGTCTGGAATCCAAAGGGAAAAAGTAAAAAACAACATTAAATCTCTATAACATGACTATTTTTGTGTTTGTATTAAATTGCAGAGTTTCTGGATTAATGATTTGGTATTTCAGAAAATATTGACTGACTTCAAATTTTTCCCTTTGGATTCTCGACTTTGACAACACAACATTGGTAACTTGCATATTTGAAAAACCTTTATATCTCAGCAACGAAAAGAGTTATTTTAATGAAATAAACAACATTTTTCTTCTTTTTCAAAATCCCTTTCTAACAGGCCAAGATATATACACTTTAAGTTATTAATATTCTTAGTATATTAATTCATTTAAATAGCCTTTCTAATTTTCTTATACTAAGTCTATAATTAAAGTTGAGCAAATTTTAAAACTCTTAGAAATTTTAATGTTTGGAAGTTTATTTTTTCAGACGATTAAATTTTTGGACCCTTCTTCATCATTGAAAGTTTGTTAGTACTTTAATACAGAAAATATTAGGACTTTAATTTTTTGGACAAATGACAATGCTAAATACACTTTAAAAGTTTAACAATAGCCTCAACTGGTAACTTACAAACAACACCGGTACCAAAACCCACAAAATGCCAAACATGTCAAGATTATTGGTTACACAAGTTTATTCAAAACGAAAACCAAAAGGAGGAAATTGTTTGCATCCAGGAAGCTGTGACAGCCATTGTATTGGAAGATAATGAACCTACTAAAACTACTTTAAATTCTATCAAAATGGATTCTGGACTATACCAGGCTTCCAAATTTGTGATATTAAGTCAGTAATTAAGAGCAACTGTCTCTAAAAGTTTAGAATCCACGGCACAGCTTCAAAAATTGAAATTCTTGATACTTTGCCTGAATGACACTTTTGGGGAACTATTTTTGAAAATGTTATCAACTCTTTCTGGAAATCAGTAGTTTTCAAGAAATCAAGAAAAATTGAAAACATGTGTTAACTTAATTAAATATGCTAAAGTCCAGTTCAGTATTAATTAAGGAAAGTTGGTGCTGTCATATGTACCTCAACATGCGGACACAAAAAGAAATGGGAAATAGTTTTTTACTTTAGTTTATTTATTAAACAGTTCATACCTAGTATTTATTTTGAGAATTGGAGAAGGTTTGATAGGTTTTTCTTGCTTCTTTGAAAACTGGGGTATTGAGCCTTCGTGAAGTAGTGCAAGTATTTTTGTATTTAGAGTATCACATGTACCTGTACACAAATACATTTGTTATTTTAAACTATTTACAAGTAGACTACAAGGAGGAATTTCTATGAGTCAATTGTTATTGGAGTGCAAAGCGATGAGTTAACTAATAATGGTTTTTTAAGAAACCAGCCAGTACACTACCTTTGTATTTTATTGGCTTGTTTTCGTAATAAGAAAAACTTAGGCATAAGACAAGAAAAAAAGCCTTTCCATCACAAATGAGTTGCTAGTCTTGTTCTTCTTACCACTAAGAACCTTAAATTCATAATTTTGTTTTGTGTTTTTTAGTTCTTTCTGGAACTTCCTCATTAATTTATTTATCAACTTCTTCCTCTTTATCTAGATAAAAACAAGTGTCTAAAGAATCTGCCATTTTTTTTTTCTCTGAAAATCACTGGCAGTTTCACTAATTGCCATCTGTTACTCAATAGACAGTGAATACATAGGTTAGCCAATTAGATTGCAGCATTTGTGATAGTATGCTAGTTGGTTTCTACTAATAATAAGTAGACTGTCAGTGAGTATTTTGATTTTTTGCCGTTAACACCAGTTTGTATTTTTGTAGGCAAGCAATTACAAGGTTGTTGACCGTTATGTTGAGTTTACAGTAGTTAAACAAAAAGGAAAAGGTACATATATTAACTGTTTATTGAATAAAGTGTGATTTTAATAATAGGTTTGAGTGGTTCAATTTCGTAAGCAAACAGATAAATATACTTGCTAGGCTGCCTTGCTTGGCACAGCAAATGTTGACTGAACAACAGCTAAATGGCAACTGATTGTGTGAAGCCCCAGGGCCCAACCTTTTTATTCTGGAACTTGTGTTTAAGAGGAATTGAATAGTCTAGAGTTAACTAATTAAAGATTATAGGATAATGTTTCTACTACTGTTACTTTAGATCCTGATTTATTGAATACATATTTCTTTGGTCACACCTATTATGGAAAACAGCCAAATCTTTTTTGATCTACTGTACATAGTTTCCAGTTCTAGGATGTTGCAGATCTATCGGAAACCAGTTTTTGGTTCTGTGTATCTGATTCATGGGAAACTGTCAGAAACCAATTCTTTTGTTCTGTAAGTTTTTATTACGGGAATTTTTTTCCACGTAAGAGACCATAAAGTAGGGTTGGAATTTCATAATAACTGCATCTCTAATAAGCAAGCATTACACTATAGACTACATTGCAGAGCTATATATGAAATTTGATAGCTACAGTAACATTAGTTAATTAGTATATTTGTACTTTTACAAATTCATTCAACTGATTCTGTTCGCATTCCCATAAAAACAATTTTTTGGCTCTATCATTTTGTCAGCATGGAGCCAACACATAACTGGAAACTATTATTTCCATGAAACACCCGTGGCCTGTTTCAGGGAACAAAGCTTAGATTGTTTTTAGTGGGTTTGAAAGAAATAAGACATGAAAGAGTTTCTCTTGTATGCTTTTGTCCAGATGAGTTCTGGCCACGACTTGTCAATGCTGAAAAAAAGCCAGGCTGGTTAAAGATCAATTTTGATCGCTGGAAGAATGAGGACGAGACAGAAGAGGAAGAAGAAGAGCAAACCAGTGAACTTGATAAGATAAAGGTAAAACTCTTGGACCCAGTAGATTTTTTAAGGCCAAGCAGCACTTTCTTAAGCTGTATGTTGTAAGTTGCTAGCCTTAACCCTTTCAGCCCTGGACAGTTTATCAACATCTCGCTTCTCCTTACATAACTCAAACAAAGTAATACAATTGGTAATGAGAAGTTGGGAGTTGATCAAGTCAAGTATGCTTTGGTGGATGAAAAGCAAAATTCTCCCAAACTGTTTATATAGACAGTATGGGACTAGGTTGGGAGAATTTACCAACACAACATTTATTTTGTCGTGCTTGGGGCTTAAAGGGTTAAGATACTGATTTGAGATGTAATTTTGGAATTGGCAAGTTTTTTCTATGGAATTAATCTAAATTTAACATGCATTTTATGAACCTTAAACCTTTCTTTAGAGAAGAAGTTATTGCTTGAACCCAGGATTAAAGTTAACCAGCCTTCAAACAATCCATCCAGGGAGTGGTAGGTGGGGGGGGGAGGGTAGGTACTCTCTTTACTGGTATTTGTAAAAATCAGCAATTTGATACTTTTCAATTGGGTTTTTTTTGTTTAAAAAAAACCGGTATTTTTGGGGATGCAAAATTAAAAAAAGCATTGGATTTTTTTCTGCAATTTTTTCCTACCTTTTTCATTGTATGAATTTTTTGCCAACTTCATTTCTTCAGCTGTTAGTTTAAGTTGATATACAAAACCCTTGGTCTGAACATTTCTTCAAAATCAAAAAGTGGTATGAGTGAAAATAAAAACTTTAATTGATAATTAATACTTCAGACATGGTCTTACAGGTGTCTTTTGAAATATCCATAGTCCCAGGCCCGCTTATTTAACCCTTTCATTATCAACCAGTTTATCAATACTTTAACTTGCATTATAATGTGTAGAATTAGAAAATAAGCCCTTTTGTTATGAGAAAATGAGAGTTGATCTAATTCAATTCAGTCCCATTCAACTTATAATATCTAACTTTTCACTACCTGACACATACAAAGTAAGTCTTTTGGTAATGAAAATTGAATATCAAACCAAGCAAATTATTGAAGATAAAAAATGATGTTCCCCCAAACCTGTTGCACAAAAGTATGACTGTAGGAGAAGTTATACCAATACAATTGGGACTGAAAGGGTTAATGATGAAAAGCGAAATTCTCCTAAACTGGTAATATGAAAGCTATTCCTAAGTAAACAGCTGCCTCTTATCACATGCCCAATCCCTCCCCCACAAGAGAGAGGAGGGACCAAGCTTGTGATGAGAGGCAGTTGTTTACACAGCTGACTAACACAGACTGAAGATATAGAGAAAAAAAGGATTGTAAGATTAGTGACAATGCAGATTTATATTATGTATTGTTAATAATCTCTTTACTAGAATATTTCAATTGAAAGAAGAATGAAAGAAGATTTAGAAGATGAAATAGAAAAGTCAAAGACAGAAGGTAAAGATAATTTCCAGCCAGAAAGAATAGATAAACACTGAAAACACCCTGCACAACAAACCTCTTTTCTAGTTAAGTCAAATACAATGTTCAGGCATCCATATTAATTTTTTTGTATAACTTTTATATAGGTGAGGTATACATGATGTGATGAGTGTGGTATATTATATATTATGTATTATGTATTCTTATTTATCACATAATTAGTTCGATATTTACATAGTAGGTCAGTGAAATATAGAGCGTATCAGCCACCTGGTTAAAAATAAAAATCAAACCAGAGATGTAGAGGATATTACATGGCCATGTGGAGATACAAATTTTATCTTCTCACATTGAAAATAACTCACTTGTGAGACGAGTGAGATATTTTTTCAACACTGGAAGATAAAATCCGTGTCTCCGTGTGGCCATGTAACATCCTCTATGACTATATCTTTGGTTTGAGTTTTTTTTAACCAGTTTAAAGTTTTTAATCTGGTTTCATTTTTGTACTGGTTTGAGTTCGAATATAATTTATAAACTTATAATATTTTAGCCACATATCAGGGGGTCGCAACCAAATACAGTGGGACCCTATTGGCCAGAGAAAAAGGGGTGGATTTATTAAAAACAATTTATTATAAGAAAGTGTAAGGTCATTCAACCAGCGGACCAAACAAAAGTGACTGTAAAGCAAGGTGGCCAAATTATAAGGGGACCAATGGACAGGATTCAACTGTTAGTCGTACTAACAACAACTGTGGGTATGATTTGCAACAAATCTTGTGTGGTCAAAAGGATCTTTAGAGTGCATGTTTACAGAGAGATCAGATTATCAAGTCCTGATTAGATCTGAGAAAAAAAATTAAGTTTACAAGCTAACCATTTGTGTGTATTGGGGTTAGTGGTAACCATGAGGTATGAGGGTGGAGGTTGTAATAGGGGGAGGGGGTGAATGGAAGAAAAAGAATAGGGAGGTTGGGACAGAAAATTTCCCATAATTTTTCATCCCTCCCAAAAAAAAAGTTTAACTGGCTCAAGAAAATTGAACTGGTTTGAACAAAATAAACCATATACAATAATTATAAATGTATTGTGTTATATGACACAACATGGCATTGATCATAAATATTTTAAGTGCTGACTGAAAACTTTGCCTCCCTTACTTTTTCTAATGCAAGATGTCAGTTTTGCTCTAAGATCTTCGCTTTTACATCTAATTTCCTACAGCTGATATTATCAGCGTATATCGCTTTAAATGATAACTATTCTGTGTGCTCCATTGTAAACTAAATAAATTTAATCTACCCAGGACAATTTCAACAAAATAAATTACAATACTCCTGTGAAGTCATATAGGAAAGTTACAATAATAATAATAACGATAATTTAAAAAATCTTGAAAGAATTACTTTACTTTAATTTTTTTCATTTCAATCAGATTATTAGTATATAATATGTGCCCAAGATAATCATGTTAGGCTATAAAATTATGGTACTGTACAACTAATTATTGTTTTGAATAATTTTGTTTATTTCTCAGTGTTGAGGTTTTGCAAGCTCTTCTACCTTTTTACCTACAACACTGCTCAAGCCTTTGGTTTTCTGTACATTGTTGTATCAATTCTGTTTAAACTTGCTGTCCATGGAAAGGGTAAGTTGAATTGTCAGTAATAACTTTTAAATGTGCAAACTTGCGGCTTTAAGAAATCTGCACGAAGGCCATATTTAGTGAAATATTTATTAAGATATTCAGAACTAGGGATTTTTGTACCAAAGCAACAGTGTTTAAGAGTGTTTTTACAAAACTCATATTAACTAAAATAGCCTCCAAAAGTTAGTGATGGTTAATCGTACCTAGTAGAATTATTTCAAGCGAAGTGCTCTTAACAATCTCAAGAAGATGGTCTTTGTTGGTTCCTTTCTGGAAGCATATTATTGACCATTTTTTAAAGCCGCAGTTGAGACAAAGGCAAACCAAACAACAGCCTCAGATTTTTAACAATGTACCTCATCTTTAAGTTAAGTCAGAAAAACATTTGCTAGATAGTTAAACACGGATATATATATGGAACAAAATACACGTTTTGATCAACACATTTTTTGTATTTCATAAAAGTATACTGAAAATCATCTTTTGTTGACTTGATTCCTGTTTATTCAATTGATGTACAGCAAGCATGTCAGGGACTTATGATGCTGTAAGCGATACTTTAGCAACATGTCAACTTGCGGCATTCCTGGAAATATTCAACCCTGCAGTTGGTCTGGTTAAGACTGGTGTTATGGCCCCTTGTATGCAGGTAATAAGAAACTACAGTCCACCAATTGTGTTTGGCATGTTTGATACATTTATTAAATTACAGTTGGACCCTGATAATTCAAAGGTCCTGCTAATTCGAAGTAAAGTTCATTTCCCTTGGTTTTGCCCCACTTTTTTAGTCATTTTACCTTGGATAATTCAAATCACTGCTATTTCGAAGTAATTTCTGTTTTTACCTCGATAATGAGTAATAATAATTATTACTCTGCAGGTACTAGGCAGGAACCTCTTACTGCTTCTAGTGATTGTTCCACATGCAGAACTCCACTCCCACCCAGTAGTATGTGTACTGTTTCTTACTTGGTCGCTTGTTGAAATTATAAGGTAAAGTATTGCATTATCTTTACCATATTAATTAACCTTGTGTGCAACCCATATCCTGCTAAAACCGGTTTCACATATTTAAACTAAAAATTTTTTCTAACTTTTTAAAACCACTGCCTGAAAATCTACAAAGTGACCATTCATTTTCTTCGTCTTCACAAGTAGATTTGGAAAATTTCCATTGCTTCAACAAATTCTGAAATTTGTTATTTTGTTGAATTTTAAAAAGATTAGCAGGATAAAGGTTTATAGTTTACCAGGCTTGTACTCACCCATGACAGGCACCACTTGTATTATCAGGCAATTTTGATGTTTTGACAATGGTATATTGATCAATTCTTCCAACTAGAACCTATAGTAACTTTCTCCTGTATATTTACTATATAGGGACATGCCGCCCCCAAGGTTATGATTTTTGAGGTCCTTGTCTTAGATAGGGTGTACAATTTCACTCAAGTTGTTTTAAACAGGGTTCACTTATTGCACATATATTGTCTTACAAAGGGTAGAATAAACAATCACTTAGTGGTGAATGTCATGCTTGGTGTTTTGCTGACAAGAATAACGATATGTGCTTTATTAAGGGTGCGCATTTTAGCATTGAGTCTTGAATAGGGTATATGTTTTTCGCTATTTGTCTTAACTTCCAAGGTTTTGCTGTCTTGAATAGGGTCAGAGTTTTGGGGGTTGAGTGGGACACCCCTAGCATATTCCAAGCCAAGTACCCCCCCCCAGGTTTTGTGTTTAGTAGAATTTTGCTTTTTATCCTTGGACCTGCTTATTGGTAGTTGCCATGTTTGATCAACCTCCATTTTCTCATTACAGTACTACCTTTTTAGAATAAATTATGTATGGAGAAGAATGATAAAACGTTTTGGCAACCCAACAGCAATCTCTATTATCATAGGCTTAATTAACTAATAGCCCTACTATTAAGCATTTTGAAAAAACCAAAAATGGGGGTGCAAATGGCTTAGATTGCAATTTGGATCCAAAACTTGGGGTTGCATTTGGAAATTTTAAAACTCAAAAGAAGGCAACCCTCTCCATCTGATTACATCTTGATAAAGTGGCAGAGCTTGAAAGCTATGGTTTAAACTTAAGCGTATTTCATACCTCCTTTGAAACACTCATTTATATTGACTTAAATTTATATTTAAACCAAAGTTACTAGTGAAACAGCTATAAATTATGTTAATTAAATATAAAATTAATTTTTTTCATGCAGATATCCATTCTATGCGTCTCAGTGTGTTGGAGTTGCCATAGAGCCATTGATATGGTTGCGATATCATGCATGGATCCCACTTTACCCATTGGGTATTGGATGTGAAGGTGAGGAGTTTTGAAAATTGTGCAGATCTTTCTTTTTTAAAAAAGAATCTTCCATTGTATAACATTCTTGGTCTTGAGTGAAACCCTCTCATTCACTGCAGCTATAATTGTATTCATTTAGGGCTTAAACTTGCCACCTATAGGTGGCCAATTAATGCTACCAAAATATGAGAGCTGGCTATTAGAGTTTTACCTTTCTTAGCCAGCTGGCTACTACAAGATTGGGTGGAACCTTTGTGACTGACTAACTAGAAGTTAATGTTTCTGAGGGGCCGGCGAAAAATCAATTCCATCCCGCTTAACATCAATTGGGCGTTAAGGTCTTACCCCCTCCCCCCCTTCCTTAATGTCCACTATTGATTTTTTGTATTCTATCATTCATATATATGGTACTATTTATAATAGTGTTATGAATTTGGTACACAACTTGACATGTTGTTTCTCAGCCACGAGTGGTTGCTATAAAGCACTTTTATCATACACAATTAATGTAAACATTTGACGAAATTATAAATATAAACATACAGACTAGACAAAAGTGTTATTTGAGACCAAGAATGTTAATTACAGTGGAGGATTTCATTTATAAAGTTTAAAAAAGTGCTGCACTAGCAAACTACAGGGAATTTTTCATGAGGTATTCGAAATAATGATGAATGAATTTAAAAAATATGATTTCTAGCAAGTTTTAAGTTGCTATTTTTGCTTTCATGGACTAGGTCCTCCTTGAATACTTTTCCACTCATTCTGCTCTTGATATCTGAAAAACTAGCTAGAAAAATTCAGAATAGTAACATAATGTGAAATGCTAAGGCAAAAGCAATGGTATTATACCAAAAACAGTGAGACGGTAAAGTGTTTGTTGTTATTTTTTTCTGCCGTGAGCATGCTGCCCACACAAAGTGAAAATTACTTTATGCACATTTTAAAAGAATGCATTGGTTAGTTCTTTGAGTTTACTGTTCATTTGGAAAATTGAAATCAAGAAATAATGATAACAACAATAGTGATAATAATAATATTAGTAGTAGTAATTATAATTATAATAAATTATAATAGACTTAATTTAACAAAGGATTAACACTTTACAGTGTAATAGTTTTATTTGTAAAAACACTGATAACCCTGTGGCCCTCAAAATCAGGATTATTCCAAAATCTATTCCTATTCTCTAATACGCCCTGATCAATGCACCCTGAATGCTAATTAAAAATTAATTTTAAAAAATATGGATTATTTCAGTTTTCTTGATCTGCAAAGCAATTCCTCTCCTGGATGCTTCTGGCCGTTTCTCTTATCCAATGCCAAACAACTTAAACTTCAGCTTCAGTTTTGCATTGTTCTTACGGTTCTACATTTTCCTTGTACTCATAGGTAAGTTTATTATAAAGTGTTTAATGGTTTTTGGACCAGGAACTGGTTCCCAAACACTGTTTGTTGTTGTTGTTGAGGGGTGATGATTCTTGAAAAAACCCTAAGGCTCTGTCAGTTCGCATCATATCACAATAAAATTTCCCACAACGACCCTAAGGGATATTCCCCATTGATTGACAGAGTTAGATTTTTGATTTCTGGATTTTTAGAGAATTTTCGAGCAGTTTTAAATTGCGCCATACAAATTGGTGTGCGCAGTATTCAAAATTAATGTGCATAGCCAAAGCCAGCTAACAGAACTAAAGCTCCGTTAGTTTGCATCATATCACAATAAAACTTCCCACAACGACCCTAAGGGATATTCCCCATTGATTGACAGAGTTAGATTTTTGGTTTTTGGATTTTTATTTTTTAATTTTGAGGGATTCTATGAGCAATTCTTATTGTACTGTATAACACAAAACTTTTCTTATTAATAACAATGACTGCACATGCAGTACACAGAAAATATTGCAACTGCAGTTATATGTAGGATGGTTGACAAAATAAGAATCAGCGTGCAGTGTATGGGAGCGAGAATCAAATCTAAATTAAAAGCAGTCAAGTAACATGTATGCGCGAGGAAATAGCCAAAGTACAAGGTGTAGATTTCAAACTAAAGTAGCCTTTGTTGTTGCTCATGACACAAAATAATAAACTGTATTTGATAAGTAATTAGGGACAAGTATAATGTATTTACACTTGCCACTTTAAGTAAAACTTTGGCATTTTCAAACAATTACAATTAGGGAGGAAAAATTATGAGTGCTTGCAGTACCGTATTTTGCTAGGTATAAGTCGACACCATGTATAAGTCAATCCCCCATTTTGCAGCCAAAAATGTAAGTTTTAGAGTTCCCGTGTATAATTCAATCTCAATATTTTGCAAGATAAAAATACCACAAACAAAAATTTGAGAAAGAAATACAAAAAAAAACAACGCATAAATTACACAGTGAGCGAAGTATGTAATTATTAGTCATTTCATTTTAATTTACGATAATCGATTTGTTTGTACACAGTATACAGTAAAGATCACAAAATTCTTTCTTCAAGTACTTATCATCTAAATGCTGGTTTTAAATGTTTTTTAGAGTTTTAAGGGTGTTTGAAAAATTTCATGTTTTAATCCGTGTATAAGATAAGTGCAATATTTAGACATGAATTTTTGGTGTTAAAAGGTTGACTTATACACAGCAAAAAACAGTATTTATACTGTCCAGCGTTTTGCTAGACCTCGTGTTGAAATTGAAGCTGTTTGATTCAATGTCTTGACATTAACTCCTTGGCTTTTGGGCCGTAACAGAAACTATTATAATTAGAGTGCGTTCATTTTGGCCATTCTGGCATTCTTAGGCCATTAAATTGATTATTTTGTACCTATTCTGATTTAATTTTAAATTACAAGTTTCTTTTGAATACTTTTCCTCTCACTCTGCTCCTGATATTTATTCTGAATAGCCAGAAAAATCAATCCATCAAATCAGTGATCCCATCCCTTTAGGTTTAAGTCAAGCTGAATTCTTTCTCAAACCAAGAGGCACATCAGGCCAGGACTTATCTCTGGTTTCTGTAGTATTTTACAGACGAATCTTTGACTCCCCATGGACAGAACACTAATTTATCACAGGCTAGGCCCAGCAGAAGCTTGCCCTCATTTATACAGTGGAGTCAACTGGATCAAATCGGGTGAAATGTTTTACTTAAAGTGCTTATAATTATGACATGAAAATTTTTGTCACATAGATCAGTGGATAGACCCTGTCAAATGAAGAATAGTGGTGAAATTTTTTGTCAAAACCTATTATGGTTCTCCAGATTTAAACACTATAATTGTTTTCAACTGATGACGTTAACTGTTGGATAGGCGTTTAATTTCAATTTTTTTGAAATCTGCTGCCAATCCATAACCTTTGGATGAAAATTAGTAACTATTCTGACAAAGACCTTGAGGTACATCATCATAAATAGTTTTTTGCTTCCAAAAGTTATGAATTTGTAGCAGATCTCAAAATATTGAAAAATTACCTGTTGTCATTATCAGTTGTAAACCATGTTAACATCTCAAGAACCATAAATGATTTTGACAAACGTTTTTCACCACTATTCCTCATATTTTTTTTTGCAAGGTCTATTTGCTAACAGAAAAAACATTTCATGTCATAGGTACTTTAAGTACATAGCACAAGAGTCTGACTGGGGCAGCTCAAAATTGGGACCCTAGGATTATGAATCACAAAAGGCTAACTGTTCAGCCACTGTTTCACTGAAACTGAGCTAACATTCAGTTGAAGTCAAACCCCACAAGACAGACACCCAGATAAGATGGACACTTCTATAAAACAGACACCAAATCTTGATTCCTGGTGTGTGTTTTCTCAGTCATTTACGTATACTGTATTTTTAAGTCTATAAAATGCACACCTCTCTAAGATGGACAGTTGAAGCCAGTTTCAAAGGTGTCTGCCTTAGAGAGGTTTTACTGTATTATACTTTTAATTAGTTTATGACCTTATATAAATTTTCCACTTTTCTACCACAATGAAAAGCAAATATTTTTTTCTTAGTTTGTCTTTTTTTAGCATCAAATATTTTCTTGCCATTTAAACTAGTAAATATTAACTAAATGAGTCAATAAAATCTGATTTTATTTATTTTTATTTTTAGGTGGAGTTTATCTATTAAAGCGAATGTATCTCTTGAGACAGAAAAGATATGGGAAATGGAAGAAAACAAAGCAGCTTTAAAGGCATAACTGCATTTTTATTCAAAATTGCTACAGTTAGAATTAAGAACTCAATTTATTCAGCTAGGAATATTTTTATTTCAACATGCTAAGTGGAACATTGCTGGCTTTTCAAGTGTGCTATACCAGAGCTAGAATAAAAGCCACCTTGAGGGTTTAATCAAATGTTACTAAATCTACTGAAACAAACAATAAATATTATTATTAATTAAGACACTGTTGTAGTGGTTTGGATGTGATCTGGTACAAGTAGAATGCTTTAAGCATCAAATGCACCAAATGTTTTTTGTTAAATGTTCTAATTTCGAAAACCACACTTTTCACATTACCTTTTTACAAAGCTTCATAGATAGTCAAGTGGGCACTGAGGTGGATGTTTTTTAATTTACTTTTTGGGGTCTTCTGAAGAATTTAAATATTTGTGTACAGTATTTTAATTTAAATTTTGACATGGTTTTAGAAACGTTTCAAATTTAAAGTAAGAATTAAACTGCAATAATTATTTTAGCGGGTTGGGGATGCTTAGATGAGGGGCACTTAATTTAGGGAGGGCTGTTGATACATTTTCACCATTTCAGTCGAAAAAATTTCTAGTCTTGAGCAAATGAATTTTTCTTGTAAAGAACAATAAATTGGAGTGGAAAGAGAAAATACTTTCCTTTTTATAGACTAGAGCTATTTATTCTGTTGATTTGTAGAGTTCTTTTGTGATAATGGTTATTAGTAATGTATATAATGGTAATCAAGTGTCAAGGTTTGTCTTTGTGGTTCTGGCTTCAGGGTCAGTTTATTTTTGCTTATACACATACCATGTATTCAACAGCCAGTGGAAACTAGAGAGCAGAACCTAAAATGTTGCAGTGTTGCAGTGTGCTTTATTGTATGTACTCACGGGAATATTAGGAATTTATTGTTATTTTCCACAAAACAACACAGTGCAACTACTGTCCAATAATAAAATTTTGAACAAGGTTTAATTAACAACTATCCCCAGAAGGGGAAGCGAATAGTGGTGGATATACTTTATACCAAGATGCAAAGCATTGAGGTATATTTCTAGAACTAGACACTGACCCTGAGGGGGATAGTTGTTTTAGTATTTACCAGAAGATAGGGATAAAATGCACTTCATTTTTCAAAGGAAGGACAAAATTAAAGTATTTTTCTGTTTCTAGCACACATGCCTCGTGTACATTTGAGTTTTGTTTACATTCTTCAGGGTTTTTTGAAGAACATAAATGTTGTGGATTTTAAGCAGATTCTGAAAGAAAATATTTTGTCCTAACCATTAAAACCAAATCTTGTTGTCCTCTTTGTGTTTTCTGGAATAGTTCTCCATTTAAAGCAATCATTTCCTCATCTATTGATCATGACTACCGCCTCAAAATCAACTAATAGTCATGGATATTGCAAGATACAGCAGCCAAGAGCATACGAAAAATGGATATTGGTTGCTTTGGTAAATACTAAATCAATATATTGATTAGAAGACTTGTCTGTTTTATTCGTGCAGTACATTCTAATGAACACTGACTACAAATAGACATGTGGTCTAACAAAGTATTTCAGTCAAAACCAACAGTGAACAACAAGAGTCTTCTTCTAGCAAAATGTAAGCCACTGTGTTTCTAATAAAACCCAACTTCACAGTGATTCTAGATACTGGGTGGGGGGTTACTCCCTATATTGGGGTGGTAGGTATGTCCGTTGTATTTTTTAGGGGTGAAAATAGTCAGTTGGGGGATTTTTTAGCGGTTGTTAAAGAGAAACCTGTGTTGAATCAAGAGCCGGGTATTTTTTATGGTTGAAAAACACGAAGCTATTAGACTGCCCCTTGTTTTGGTAAATGTGCATACTGATAACAAATTGAGACAAAAGGCCTTTGGCAAATTCTTAGTATGTGCGCACCTCGGTTCACTGCATATCATGTTCAACACAACACGAGGGGACTTAGCACTAACCAACTAGCTATAATTTAGGGAAATGTCAGTTTTCATATGGTATTTTTTAGGATTATTCAAACCAAAGATATTTTTATTTTTTAATTTTACAACACCAAGAGGAGTTGGCAAAGACTGCAGTAAAAAATTATTCAAACCAACACTTTGCTTGTTTGTGCTCGACTTTTATCAGGTAACTATAATTTTTAAAACTTACATTGAAGTTTTGTATGATAGTTTGGTCAAACAATGGCAGTGATGAAGTTGAGACTTTCTATACTAAATATTATTGGTAAAGCAAACTTCACAACATGACAAGGACTTGGCAAAGACTGCACTAATAAATTATTCAAGCCAGTATTTAGACCAGTCATTTTTTTTGCATGTTTGTGCTCTGCTTATATCAGGTAATAATTTAAAACTAACATGTTCTTAATAGGTTGACTTTTAGTTTTCAGACATTAACTCATCACATTGGTTGTCAACCTTTCAACTCTGCCATCGTTATGAAGCCTAATTTTATTCACTTGCTTTCATAATCTCGTAGTGACTAATATTAGTAACTGAAAGTAGAAGAACGGCTACACAACAATGCCAAAAAGAAAGATTTCTTATGTCAATATTTTCCTTTCCCCTGAACATTGTAAATTTTTTTATAAAAGAGTGGTTATCTAAATACTCGATTCGGCCTAAGTCAAATATAATCCCGTACAGCAATTGCCTAGAGAGAAAAATGCGATATGAAGCGTCGGAACTCGTTAAACTTAAAGTAATTTTCCGAAAATCATTTCACGCCGCGGTAACTCAAGTCCACGCAGAAAATAGATAAGTTTTTCTTTCTACTTCACAACTGAACCACTGTCCCGTATCAAAGATCAATTTTATTTTCGTCAAAAATGTTGAACCTTTGTCTTTGAAACGACGTTTAGGATTTCACTGAAGCGAAGCGATCTGCTGCAATTTGTTGCCGATGCGCCATAACATTCTTGAAATCGTTCACAACAGGAAAATGTTCCTTAATTTCGAGTCGATTATGGAATTATCTTTGATAATTTCGAGTGATGTTAGTATCTGGTGTCAGACGCAGAATCAAGGGAAATGAACGAGAACAAGATTCTAAATTTGTTCAAAAACAAGGCTCTGCAAGATATTTTTTTTCACGATACTCTAGGCTTTCGTTTGTTTTCTATCCATGATTAAACAAAGCTACTTCATTCAGCGTTAGCGAACAGTTTTAACCTTATCATCAAAGCCTTGCCAAGGTTCTGGAAATGTTGCCCGTCTCTGCAAGTAATTCTTTAACTGTTCGTGATTGCTAACCCGGAACCCCATTTTCAAAACCAAACCGCAGATTCCAATTTTACAAGGTTCACTTTTATTTCACCTCACTGAACTACTATTAAAGAACAAACTTTGCATCGACTTTAAAGAGCGTGTTCACACGACAGTCTTTAACCACGGTTTTAAACTACGTAGAGAGAAATCATATCAGTGATAAACCCTACTAGTCTCTAGTAGGGCTTATCAGTGACTGACCGAGTTTGTAATTTATAGCCATGGTTGAAGACTGCCGTGTAAAGGCCTTAAAAACTCGAACAAATTAAAAAAGTTACATTTCTAAATGTCAGAGTACCACTCTTTTAAAATATTCAAGAAATTATGTAGCACAAAAGTTCAGAAAACGTGCCTTTCTTAGCTGGTCGTTAATAGACCTCAAGTCCAAGAGCAAAGTTCTTTTACTGGCCTCCGCGAAGACGCAACACAAGATGAAGCGTCGATTCTTTCTGGATATTATAGTCGCTCAAAGTGCGGCCGTCTTCCAGTTGTTTGCCCGCGAAGATGAGTCGCTGTTGGTCGGGCGGGATGCCTTCCTTGTCTTGAATTTTTGCTTTTACGTTTTCGATTGTGTCGCTTGGTTCAACTTCAAGCGTGATGGTTTTGCCTGTCAGAGTTTTCACAAAAATCTGCATTCCACCTCTCAGACGAAGGACAAGGTGAAGAGTGGATTCTTTCTGGATATTATAGTCGCTCAAAGTGCGGCCGTCTTCCAGTTGTTTGCCCGCGAAGATGAGTCGCTGTTGGTCGGGCGGGATGCCTTCCTTGTCTTGAATTTTTGCTTTTACGTTTTCGATTGTGTCGCTTGGTTCAACTTCAAGCGTGATGGTTTTGCCTGTCAGAGTTTTCACAAAAATCTGCATTCCACCTCTCAGACGAAGGACAAGGTGAAGAGTGGATTCTTTCTGGATATTATAGTCGCTCAAAGTGCGACCGTCTTCCAGTTGTTTGCCCGCGAAGATGAGTCGCTGTTGGTCGGGCGGAATTCCTTCCTTGTCTTGAATTTTTGCTTTCACGTTTTCAATTGTGTCGCTTGGTTCCACTTCAAGCGTGATGGTCTTACCCGTAAGAGTTTTCACAAAAATCTGCATATTTCACCTCTTAGCTTTCCACACGAAGCGCCAAGAGTCAGGGGTGCGAGGACAAGTATCCTTGCCACTTAAAGAAGCTATTCTTCACTCCTTAAACAAGTTCGAAAATGACGCAAGAAGCACTGGCAGTGTTTATATACCAGCGTTTTGCTAGAGCACGTGTTAAAACTTCAAGCAGTTTGATTGGATGATTCTAAGAACTGAACAGTAATGGTCCAATCACAGCCTCCGCCAACCATGTGCTTTGTGAGCACTTTTTGACGCTTCCGCTTTCGGTTTCGTATTCCAAAAATACTTTCTAATTCATAATTTGTTAAAACATAACAACAAGCTAGCGTGTTTGCCGCAAGGCCAATGCAAATTGAGGTTCGTTTCGGTGAGGCAAGATTGGTATGCGTTCTCCTTCGTCGAACGCAACAATCCTAACCTTTAAAGCCGAAAAAAATTGGGTTTCACTCATTTTGAAGACTTGAAAGTCTCTACTATTGTTGATAATCGATAAACTAAAAAGAAAACTGATAGCTGACAAGCTCGCTATATACTAACAAACTTTATTAACTCATCTGCCTTGCTAATGCTTCGTTCTTTCCCTCTGCGGCTTGTTTCATTTCCCTGTGTTTTTTTTATTTTTGTTTAAATGTTTTTTTAGTTTTCTAACTTTTGCTGTTTGGTTCAACGGCTCAGCTCAAATAACTTGTTTTGTGCTATTCACAAACGATCATAAACTCCAAAACTTGAAAATAACTTATAAGCGCACCCCAGCCCGATTGACTCTGCCACTCTAGGGGCCCTGTGACGAAAATTTGTGTTATTACCATTATTATTCACGTTTCGTTCAGGTTTTTCTTTAGTCATATACTATATATACACAAAAATGTAACTTATTTAACCACAACAACAACAACAGTCCTTTGTTCGTGCCTTTGGTTTGTTGTTGTGGTTAAATAAGTTAATTAAACACGAAACTATTCAACTAAACATGATTTCGAAAAAGCAAAACCTTCAAAACCCTTGCCAAAGTATAAGTATGTCTAACATTGTCACGCTGCCTGCTCATTCGTAAACCGAGACTGTTCTGGTAGTCCGATATTAACCCCGAAACCCGTCTCGCCAAATTCTTAACTCCCAAAACAACGCGCTAAAAACAAACGTTACACCAACTTTAAGGATGCAAACTTTGTACCTTTATAATGAGCATTTATAACAGCAAATTGAAGTCATGCATAATGTTGTAACATAAAGGAAAGTGACC
>JAOBRD020854014.1:0-13036 GCA_027575215.2 Hydrozoanthus sils
GATGAGAGATGGATGGGTGCATGGATGGGTGGATGGTTTGATGGATGAGAGATAGATGGGTAGATGGATGGGTGGGGGGTGGGCGAAGGGTTTAATGGATGACAGATGAATGGGTGGATGGGCGAATGGATGAACAGATGGTTGGATGGGAGGATGGATGGATGGTAGATGGACAGATGGTTGGGTGGGTGGATGGATGAATGGGTGGGTGGATGAGTGGGTGGATGGTTTGATGAATGGATGGATGAATCAGTGGGTGAATGGTTTAATAATAGCTATTAAACACAGACCCAAAGGATTTATCCATCAGATTAAAGTATAAACAGAACAGAAGCAAGTAATACATACATCATGTGACTATTTTTCTAAGCTAATAAACAATTATCCCAGAAATGGAGATGACTTAAGTGGTGGATATATTTTACCAAGCCGCAAAGTAAATCTCTACTGCTAGGCACCAACACTGAGGGGATAATTGTTTATTAGCTTAGAAAATAATCACATGATGATGTATGTATTATTTGCTATTGTTCTGTTTACACTTTAATCTGATGGATAAATCCTTTGGGTCTGTGTTTACATTGAGCTGGCTTAATTTCCATGGACTGACAGCTAAAGGACTAGGCCAGTTACTGTACATTATGGTAGAGCACATACACACATTTAGTCAACATAAACATATTGTTTTTATATTATTCTTGCAGCAATATATTTTTATTGTAAGTAGCAACTTTTGTACGTTATGTTTATGTATCCTAAATCTGAGCTACAGTACCAGTGATTATTAATTTAATTGACTACAATATACTATTTCATCTAATTTATAATGTAAAAACTTCCGAGAGATGCAGGCCGACATTCACTTCTAGTACTAAAGTGATTTTCATGGGTTTCAAATATTTTCAGTTATTCTTAAAAAGCGCGACTGCTCACCGACAGTTCTGAAAATAGCGCTAATTAGTAAATACCTTATAAGATTTTTAAAATTTATTACCAATATTATTATCATTTCCCTACCCCAATATCTTTTCTTGCATTGTTGTTTAGAATATCCGAGTAATATCCTCTCTGTCTCAACGTTGGATAACTTAGCCCTGCTGAAGGAGATTTCGGTGAACCAATTCGCCGAGCCCCACTCCTTGAAGCCGGAGACATTGGATTCGTTTTATGCGCGCGAGCGTTACCGTTCGCGCTCATCTTCTCATTTTCGACTGGACCTGTGTGTTTCTCGTTAACATTCGCTCCACCGTGTTAAAATAAAAACCTGGTTCCTTCTCAGAAACCACTTGACTAAAAATAAGAGTCTACGAACAGCAGATGTCGTTCTTTGTCTGCTAATTTTTGGTATATTTACAAGAAATCTCGGTGAGAACCAAAATGGCGAAGCACTGAAATCGTCATAGCAACGAGGAACAAACTTTTTTTCGCTGACTCAGTCAATAATTGTTCGGAATCCTCGATACAAACTCGGGAAGCTTGAGGCGCGGTTACCAATTATTATTCGCATTCAAAATGGCGGCGAGTAGATTGATTGGGGCAGCCCGAATAGGGAAGAAACTTATTCTTCCATCGGCCATAAGAACGGGTTTTCTATCTTCCCGTGCAGGTAAACATATTTGATATTTTTTGTTTTACAGTGTGGACGTTGGTAATACAAAGAGTTAAACAAAAGAAGTTTTTATTCTTGAGTTAAAGTTAAACATCGTGTATCTTGGGTATCGACTATCGTAATGGGAAGCCTTGTGAAGTTCCAATGCAACTGTTCGTGTTGATGGAAAATTTAAAAAAAGAACTGTTATTATTTTCTTTTTGTGTGCGATTAGAGGTTTTTGTTTGACCAATACAACATTCAGATAATCCTTGACATGACATTCATTAGTAGTCAGTACAGATGTACGTCGTTTATAACACATCTGTACTGACTACTGATGAATGACATGTCAAGGATTATCTTAATGTTGTATTGGCCAAACAAAAACCTCTAATCGCACACACAAAAAAAAAATGTTTGTACATCTTATGCTGTAATGCGTGTGCAAATAAATTATACACATGGAGCTTGAACACATACACATACAATTTTATGCACAGACATACAATCCCGACGTACTTAATCGATGAAGTCGATAATAGATTGTAATCGACACCAATCAATTGATTGATATTGGAAATCGATGACCAACCGATAGCCAATGTAGCTGTGGCCTTTTATCCATTGATTGATAATCAATTGGCATTGATTGATAATTTATTTGAATCAACTTATAATCACTTTGAATGCCCAACCTCAACTCCCAACTTTCCTTGACTCCAACTGTGGTTTCAAAAGTGCCCCTTGGTATCCTTTGACAACACACATAATCATGAGAGCGTATTTATTAAGTCTATTTTATTGTTGGATTGAGTTAAATGAAGTTTGATTGGATTGAGTCGTTCCTTTGGATTCAGTTCAACCAGCTTGAAATACAGAAATAATCAAATGTTCAAGTACACACGCTGCCAACTAATCTTTTCTGTTAGAAGTAAAACTCAGTGGCGTTTCTTACAACTATTTTATTTGAGCGACAAGTCATCAGTTTACATTTTGTGGAACAACAGAAGGTACCAAGATTTTTAACATAACAGCCGCTAGAAACGAGAAATGGAGGTGCACACAGAAAAGCCAATCGATGACAGTCAATGGCAATTGATATTATTAGCAGGCAATCTTCATGTGACTTTCGATTGGTCATCGATTGGCCAACACCAATTGATATTAATTAATTAATGAATTTCCATTAGTTGATATCAATTTATTGATTGCTTTCCGATAATCAATAGTCATCGATTAAGTATGTTGGGATACAATTTACATATGCTTAGACACAATCACATGACCTTCGTAAATTAAACAGTGGTGGTTATTTTAATTTTTTCTCGTCATGTTTGTTTCTCCCAGCGAGTAGTAAACCCGTTGTTCCAGTACCTGAACATGATTATAGTAAATTCCCTGACCCCGGCTGGTCAGATGATGGAATGGCACTTGGGGAATATCCAAACTTGCCACTTGTGTCTGCACAGCGACGCCAGCATACGGGTTGGTGGGATCAACAAGACCGCAGGAACTACGCAGAGCCTGTAAGTACTTTACATGTAATTTCCAAGAAAACTGTAACTTTTCAAGGATTGAGTTTTTCAGCCATCCAGTTATCCTAAAACTAGAATTTGCAATGATGAGCTAATAATTAACACACAATTTAAACTTAAAGTAACATAAAAAGCTAACGTAAGTTGTGAATTCTGAGGTTTTATAGGAAAATCAGTTGGTTGACTAAATGCTGACACAATAGCACACCCTTTTTTAGTCTACCCATTACTTGGTGAAGGCTAGCAGTCTGCAGTCAAAGTATAGCAATCTTATCAAGCTTTCTTTTTTTATGGTAGATCTGTGAAGAAGAAGATTCCCTTAATATCTGGGTTTGGACACAAGTAGAGTGTAACAACAAGTACACGCCGTAAGTAGAAGGCAATGGCAAATTAACCTTGTAAATTGAATGTAATGACAAAACAACCCTGTAAATCAAATATCATGGTAAGTATACCCCCTAGGTTGAATACAGTGATAGAATAAATGATGCCTACTTTAATTACGAGAATGTTCAGACCTTAAAGTTTTCAGACATTTAATTTTGGCCAAAAATTTTGGCACATTTTTACCCTGCATAAATTTCGGACAAATGAGGACACTTCAATACACTTTGAAAAGTTTCTGTAAAGGGCTACTGAAGCAAATTCTTCTAAATAATTTAAAACATCTAAAATTGAAGTTTCATCAATGTAATTTCTGCTAGCACCTTTGTAACCAGTTTTAAACTTAAATTTTGTGGAGAATTTATGAAGACAAAATGTCATTTTGTAGCGCCAAAGCAGCAAATACTTTTTAAGGCCCATTACTAAGGTATGTGTGAAGTCACATGATTTGAAGGCCAGGATATCAATTTCACTATCCCGTAAAAATCATATGATCACGGTGAAGTTTTCATGCCTGATGGCCCAGTGTTTGAGCAAAAAAACTCACTAGTTCATTCTGAATGCTAGCATAGAGCAGCTTGGAGTCCTTTCAGACCATGTGACGTTATAAATTGTCATCATATGTTTTAAATTTTATTCACACTGAATGCACTATTTTGAAAGCTAATTTCATGGACAAAATGGTCAGGTAAGTGCTTTCATCCATTTAATGTTGATTAGAAATGTTGGAAAAGCCCTCAGAGCTATAAAAGTACCAACAACTAAATCCCTTAAGTAGCACTTTAAATTTATCAATAAAACTCAACTTGTTTACAAATATCACCAGCAAGGCCACTATTGCTTCACTTTTAGTGTCATATTAATGTACTGTAACAGTTGTGCTTTCTCATTCTAACTTTAAAGTGCCTATGAAGTGAAATTTTCAGTATAGGTTTTGTTTCCTCAGTGGATAGACTCTGCTCAGTGAGGAATAGCGGTGAAGAAATTTTGTCAAAATTTTTTATGGTTCTTGAGAAATTAACATTTAATGTTTTCAACTGATGATGTCACAAGGTTAGAAGGCATAGTTTCAATTTTATTAAATCTGCTGCAAATTCATAACATTTGGGTGAATTTGATCCAAACTTGGACTAATGATGTATCTTACCGTTTTCTTCAGAATAATAACAAATCTTCATCGTCATGGCAACAAATTCGGTTCCAGGCCCCTGTTTGTAAAAAAGTTAATTTTCTGCTGTTCCAAGAACTTTCACCGAGGCAATTAAGTCAAATCATTGTTTTTTCTTTTACATGGTAGGACAAATAGAAATCTTGTTGTAATTTGTTGAACAACTTCTGGTTTGAAGAAAAAACCTCATTAACTAAGAAATTCTGATTTGAAGCCTGGAACCTGGTTTGCTGCTATGGCAACAAAAATTAGTAACAAACCTGAAGAAAATCTCGAGATAAATCATCCATCCATCCAAGTTTGGCTAAAATTCACTCAAAGGTTATGGATTTGCAGCAAATTTTAAAAAATTGAAACATTACCTTCTAACCTTGTGACGTCATCAGTTGACAACATTAAATGTTAATATCTCGAGAACCATAAAAAATTTTGACAAAATTTTTTCACCTGTACTCCACATTTAGCAAGGTCTATCCACTGAGTTACAAAAATCTATACCAATTATCTCACTTCATAGGCACTTTATGCTTGATTAAACACTCACAACATGCTCATAAAAAAGTCACTTTTATGAAAAGAGGGAAACACCTGGCCTTTGATAGTTTTTTTTTTACTTCATTTCCTGAAAGACAAAGCAAATAGTGCGAAGTTTTTATCCAAATAACCTTCTTCCTGCATCACACCAGTTCAGCCATCTTTGTTTACCTAATTCAAATGATCATTAAATAGGTCTATTGGGCATAAATTTTTAGGTCTGTGCGTTTCGTTTGATACAGTATGTGCAGTATGTATTTAAGTTTGATTCTAATAGGAACATACAGGTTCTTGTTGACCTACTGTACTAAGTAAATTTGTTGTTCTCAGGTATCAAGTGCTTGGTCACTTTGCTTGTGCTTTTGGTTTACTTGGGTTTATTGCATTTGTGGCCTACTTGTATGACGCTCCGTCAAGAAACCCTGCAGTGAGTATTCAAGGGCACCAGGAAAAGTTCTTGAAAAAGTTTTGTTTTTAATTTTGAATTTTAACATATTGAAAGGTGTTAAAAAAGGCAAAATCCTTGTCTAGCTATCAAGTTTTTCATTTTTTTTTCACACCAGAGTTCTTTCTTAAAGTGGTTAAGGTACAGCTATAAATTGTAATCATTTTTCAACCCTTGAAAGCAGGTTTATTGAAAAACTTATGATAATTGAATCTTGAGAAAAGCATAGCAGATACCAAAAGTGTTTGAACTTCAAAACCTTTATTTTTTATTTAATTTTTTTCTTCAAAAATTTATTTGAATTGAAGCCTGAAATGAGAGGTGAAAGTTTAACAGAAAAATCATTTTTAGTACTAATTTGCTTAATCTTTTAAGGGACCCTGAGTCCTGTTATCTTTTCTCCATGGAACCACATCAGGTCCCTACTGTAAATGTTTGTAAATATATCGATTTATTTTGAAGCGGTCTTTTTATTGTAATGAGGTTCAATTCACTGCTTGGTTTGACCGTCTGATTGAATAACTGTAAAGGTTACAAAGTAATGGTTACTCTATTTGTAATTCTGTCTGCTAGGTTCCTAAACATTATCCTTACAACAACTTGTATCAAGAGATGGGAGGAGACACTTCCTCGGAGCCTGCTGATAAAGCATTGTCACGGAGAATACCATCTGCTACATGAACTGTTGAGCACACAATGTGTGTGGAGTGTGTTTACTTTGACTTTTACTTGCTTTGAAAATTGTTTGATGCCATATGCATCACTGTAAATTGTTATATCTGAATATAAAATAAACACTTTTTAATTGTGCGTCAGTTATTCTAATTAAGATTTAGTTAATGGAAAAGTGAAATATAAAGCTGACAGTAACTTAAAGGTGTCAAATCCAAATAAAATCTTTGGAAATTCAGAAGAAGGGTTGTAAAATTTGTTTGCAATAAACATTTTGAAATATGCTTTTTAAGTATTCAGATTGATCAAAGCTTGCCTGTAGGCAGAATATTTTGTTGGAGATTTTGGTTAAAGTGCCAATGAAGTAAAACATTTTACTACCTCAGTAGATTGATCTTACTAAATGAGTAATAGCCGTGAAAAAGAAATTGGTCAAAATCTTTTATGTTTCTAAAGATAGTTATTTCAGCTGATGACGTCGCTTTGTTTACAGGAAAATTTGCATCTTTAAAAATCTGCAGCCAATCCATAATCTTTGGATGAATTTGAGCCAGGTCTGGACAACGAATAAATTTGTTAATCTTTCTGTCTTGGTATTTTTTAGGGTATTTTGGGGACTTTTCCGACAGTCACCCCTACCCTTTCAAACCCGTAGTACCCCACCCCTGCCCCCAAGGGGGGTGCAAAGTAACTAAAGTGTATAAACCACATAGATTTCATTTGTGGGTAACCAATTGCCTCTCTTATATGGTAATTAACAAACGTAGGCTCTGTTATCAATTCCACATTGAATTCTGATAATGCAAAACTGAGCCCAATCGTATTTAACACGATAGTTGGTTTTGTTAAGAATGACGTCAACGACAGAAAAACAGATGTCGCATGACATTGACCTTAGAATTATATGGCTCATGCAATACCACTCTGACTAGGTGCAATTTCGATGTAATACGTAATGTTTATTCAGATGTTTCTCTCGGCCAATCAGTGATAAGAAGTAAATTTTTTATATATAGGCCAGCCATAAATTTGCAACACACGATTTCTGCTTTGAGTCGTGTAACAGCTTCGAGCTACCTCACTCGTTCGAAACCCATTTTAGTGGAAGTTTGGAACTACTCGGAAAACCGTCAGTAACCAACAGAAGCAAAAAGGGTTAGGGCAAGCGGTAACATCGAAAGTCGATTGAAGCTTTCGCTAAACTGTATGGTTTGTACGGAGAACGATCCCCAGTATTACCTCTCGCACAGGTAAAGCCAAACGAATGCAAGATCAAGAAATATAAGCTCGTTATTTAACAACAAAGAAGTTGAACGAAGTCCTAAGATCGTTTCTCGGGTCTCGCATGATTAGCACACAGAAAAGGAAATTTCAAGGTACTATGACCAGACAAAGAACTAAAGATGCTGTTGTCTATGATATTGCCTGGCAGCTACTGCGACGGCACTGGTCCAAAACTGTAGCGACCCTGTCGTTCCATTAGTCTCATCAGTGACGTGGAGAGAGGTGGGGGGGCATGCTACATGGGCAAAAGCCCGCCCTCCATATCGCATCAGGCCTGCATCTGAGAACAACCTGGGGAGGACACGCCCTTGGCCTCGATCAAAACACGGAGATGGCAGTTATCGGTTATAAGCTACTTTTCGATTTGCGCAGCGCCAGAGGTCGTTCTTGTTGGTGGGAGGGATCCTCGAATCTCACTGGACAGCTACCGCCCGCCTCAAGCTGGGCAGCCCCCAGCTAGTAGGTGAGTCTCTGCAGCTCAGTGGGTAGAGCATCTGACCGGTAATCAGAGGGTTGCGGGTTTGATTCCCGTCAGTAACTCGAAGTTTTTCTGATCACCCAAACTTGAGAAGCTGTTTCCTTCATTCAGCTAGTAAGGTGTTGTCCTACCACGGTCTGCCTTCTTCATTGGTTGCATGGAGATTCGGAGACATCTGAAAAGCAGACCGAAATTGTCGCACTAGGTAACAACAGGAAAAATCAAAAGAAACAGTTCTAAAACTGGACTGTTGGAACATCCAGACCATGCTAACTGGCCTTTCTGTTGACCTTTTGGGCCCGGTTCCTAAAAACCCCGATTAACTTAACCGTGGATTAAGACGAAATTCAAACAATAATTTCTTCATAAGTAAAACTTTGTAATGCTTACAGAATACTGATCAGATTTACCAATAAAACAAACAGGTCAACCCACAAATTACAGTCCAAAGCAAGCTCCAGAAGGTAGGAAACAGGAATATGGCTTAAAAAATTAACCCTGGGTTAGCACTTATCGGGTTTTAAGGAACCGGGCCCAGGACAGCAACTCCAGGAAGGCTGTCGTCATCAACGACAAGCTCTAGAGGCTCCGTGAGGACATCACCACTCTACAGTAAACACGACTGACAGACTATGGATTGTTGAAGGAAAAGGACTACACGTGCTTCCGTCAAGTGACGAGCTCCAACGAACAACGTCAACACGGAACAGCGTGCTGAATACGGTAGAACCAGGAAGCAAAGGCTCCGAGCGACTCCTCACTCTCCTCCTTAACACCAGTCCAGGCAGTCCTCGTTAGCGTGTACGCCCCGACACTCGCCGCCACACCGGATGCTAAGGACAAGTTCTACGACAAGCTTGCAGCCACCATCAGTAGCATCCCCAAACAAGGAACAAGTTGTTCTCCTCGGCGACTTCAACGCCACGGTAGGCGCCGATCATGACTCGCGGCCTTCGTGCCTTAGACAATTTGGCGTCGGCAAGGTGAACGAAAACGGACAAAGATTACTGGAGCTATGCACGTACCACAACTTGTGCATAGCTAATTGCTTCTTTAAGACCAGGTCTCAGTACAAGGTCTCATGGAGACACCGCTCAAAGCACTGGTACCAGCTGCGTGGATCTCATCCTGGTCAGACGAACCGTCATTGAGAATGTCCTTCACACATGCTCTTACCACAGCACGGACTACGACACAGACCACTCCTTGGTGTGCTGCAAGATCAAACTTCAGCCCAAGAGGTTCTATTGTGGGAAGAAGAATGTGATTCCTCGCATCAACGTCAGCAAGATGAGCCGACCAGACCTTGTGGAGCAGTTTGCTCTGAAGTTCGAGAACAAACTGGAAACCTCGCAGACAGGACATTCCGTCACGAATAAGCAAGGGACGTTGCGGGACACCATGTACCGCACCGCCTTGGTCACCTTTAAGAGGAAGACCTCGAAGTCACATGACTGGTTCGAAAAAAAATCAACCGAGGCAACTCCTGTCATTAAAGCCAAACGCGCCGTTCAAACGGATAACAAGCGGTCACCCAGCGAGAGAAACCTACAGATCGATCCTCCGAGCTGCAAGGAGCAATGCTCAGCATACTGCCAGGCGCTGCGTCGAGTACTGTATAGAACTCAGCTTAACCACCCAGACAGCAGCTACTACAGGGAACATGAGAGGGGTTTACGCTCACATAAGGACAGCAATGGGGTCAGTGCAGAACAGCGGCTCCCCTCAAATCCATCACTGGGGAAGTCATCATAAACAAGGGGAAACAGATGGAGAGATGGATGGAACACTGTTCTGTCCTCAATATCGCCCGCCTCAGAGCCAGGAACAAAACTACGTGAAGCCCTTATTAGAGACATGCTGCTCGTTGACAACACAGCGGTAGTAGCCAACACCCAGGGTGAACTTCAGTCACTGATGGATCGTTTCTCCAGGGCCTGCAGAGACTTCGGGCTGACCACCAGCCTAAAAGAGACAAGGTAGCAAAGCACCACCAGCCATCAATATTGACGACTACAAGCTCTATGTGGTCCACCAGTTTACCTACTTTGGCTAGAGCTCCATTATCACCGATAACCTCTCCCTGAACGCAGAGATCGATAATACAATCGGAAAGGCGGCAGCAACAACCCTCGCGCGTCTTGCAACTCGTGTGTGGACAACTCCAAGCTGACGGTGAAGACCAAAATGGCAGTGTGTAACGGCTGTGTCATCAACTCACTGTTTATGACAGCGAGACATTGACCACGTACGCTGTGCAAGAAAGACGACTGAACACCTTCAACATGAGAAGCATCCGTCGTATCCTGGGAATAACGTGGCAAGACAAGGCAAGACATATTCACACTGCTCCGACAGCGCAGACTTCGCTGGCTAGGCCATGTCCACCGCATAACAGACAGTTGTATCCTCAAAGACCTCCTATACGGAGAGCTGGCATCTGGAAGAAGACGCATCGGGCGGCCACAGTTGCGGTACGTATACCCAGACGCCGTGAAACGCGACATGAAGGCTCTGGGTATCAACACGGAGTCCAAGGAGGCTGAGCCTGGCAGCCAACCAGACCAAGTGGAGAGGAGCCCTGATTAAACATCTGGAAGCAGGGGAGGAGAAGACACAAGCCGCCACAGAAAGTCAGGCCCGCAGAAAGCAAAGTGACAGTTCCGACAGACCAGTGACAGAGCACACATGCGACATCTGCAACAGAGACTGTCACTCCCGCGTCAGCCTCTACAGTCACAAACGCCGGTGTTCCAGCCAAGCAGACAACTAGGATCCTACCCATGGTCAACCCTGACTGAACCGAGGCCTATATTGTATACGTTTTAAAAAAGCATAAACCCTCTTCCAACCCCTCCCCCATTAAAAGTAAGTAAACAATTATAAACCTCTATTGCTTAATTCTTTGGGACCATTTTAAAGTATAGTAGGGCTAAAAAAAACTTGGCCAGTACAAACAAACGCTAAGGAGTTGTTCGACATTTGCGCGCCATCTTACTTGAATGAACCTTGATAACAAATATATCGTCTTCACTTGTTATGTTATTCAATGCGCTCGGTAGCCTGCATGTGTAGCGGCTGTTTTTTAGTGGAGATCGACCCAAGTGTTGCCTTGAGACTTGAACCCAGTTTTCGGACAGGCTGTTTCTCTCTTCCTCTCCCCAGGTTTTTTTCTATTGCTTGCGCGTTTAACATCGCGGCCTTCGCTATGCAGGCTATGCGCTCGGCAGCAACAGTTTATAATAATATATGGGTATTTTAATATAGCCCCTTTAACAGTTTATTTCACGCACTAGTTTGTTGCTAGTACTTCTGAAATAGCAAAATCAGTCGATATTAAAGGAAAGAGCTCCATAAAATTAAGACATCTACCATTTTTTATGGTGATAGACCAAAAACTCGCGAATGTGCAGCTCCGTGAAATTGCGAAATTTAACAGACATTAATATGTTGAAGGGCATGGACTTGACACCCAAATATAGATTTCTCTGTAAAAATAATAGTGGTTTTGCACGACTACATCTTCACAATCTATAAGTGGCAGCGAAAAGTGAGACTTAGCTTCATGAAGATAAAATTTTATCAGACACAGTGCACGATTAAATATCGTCCTTATGACAAATCATAAAATAAAGTTTAAAGGTTTGCATTAGAAAATTTCTTAAATGTTTGTACGTTTAGGGTCGGTACAATCGGTGGACCCCCAAAATGGACCCCCTAAAAACATAATAGAGAATTGAAAAAATAATGATAAAGAAATAAAAAAATAAAGAAGTTTTACTTAAAGTTTTTTTTCCTTCAAAGTTTTAATACCGTTTGACTGAATCACAGCCTGTTGGCAAGCTCCGCAACCAGTTTGCTTGTTTGACAACTTCCGTAATGTTAGTAGAAGTAAAAGATGTAAAAGGTTTTGGCATTTATTTTTGCCTCTTTGACCAGTAATTACTATGAACAAACTATTATTCATATGTTACTTTCATTCACTCTTCTTATATTAGTACTGATACATATTTTAATAGGGGCTAAAGGCTGATACAAGTGATTCTGTCGGTCATGTACTCCCGTACAAAAGGTGGCATTTAATTACCGAATTCAATTAGCTAAATGGACAGTTCTGTAAAAAAAAATACATAAGCTCAATAATATTTGAAGAAACAAATCAATTCGAACACGTTTAAAAACTGAGACTGAAACATTATTAATTTCTAAGATGCAAGGATTTGTTTTCTGTCTTCAAGAATTATTTAGTTTTGATTTTTTAATTTTTTTTTACTTTTCACACCCACAAATCATGCGTTTCACCGACAATTAAAATTTCTATCAAAAAGCAAAGAAAATCTGATTCGATCGCACGAGTTGCCGATGGAGCTTGTGAGGTGCAAGGCGAAAACTTTCTATCCCTATCAAATAGAAAGTTTGGAAATACATCAGTGTGGCAAGTTATAATACCAGCAGGAATAACTGAGAATGAGAGCAAGCAGTGCTGAAAACGCCGCTGAAAGTAAAGAGTATTTTAATACACTTAAAAGTGTCTGCCGATGACAGACCGGTCGGAAGTCACATTAAAGGGACCGTGCGGTTGAGGGTCTTCATACGTTCAGTGTCAAAAGACATCACAAGATTATGTAGACACCTTCAAGGATAATGTCGACATTTTTAATATTGCAACTGTTAAAATTATCAAATGACGCGATTTTTGTTTTTTTACACCATAAATTAAACGGATTAGGAAACAAAATTTGACATTTTTTTTATGAAATGTTTAATATACAGCAGAAATAATACGTACAACATTTAACAAAAGTGATTGTGACGTCGGGATCAGTCGTTTGCAAAAAAATTGGTTGACTGCATTATTTAGCATAGTCTCTTCAAACCAAAACTGTGGATACAAATTGCCGTTGTCAAAGTTGCAATTGAGCTCTTCTAATTTTAAGCAACAGAA
>JAOBRD020854122.1:0-13034 GCA_027575215.2 Hydrozoanthus sils
CCCCCGGAATGGAAACCCGCAAATGTCAATGAATTTAAAAGGTATCTGATATCTGTAACAGATATTCAAACGCGAAAAATTTGATTGTCATTGCATGCATTTGAAATATTGTTGGAGAATATTTCATGGTAGCGCTGTCTCTTGAGCGTGGAGTAATTTAAATTACATAAAGTATTTTGTTGGGTTTTAGTTGTATTTTTCTTTTTGTGAACAGTAAGAAGGCAGAAACTTATCCGTCAGCAGATTTTGATTTAACCTTTGGAGTTCTACTGCGTACCTCAGTTACCTCTTACTGATATTATTTTCAAATTTACGTGATACATAGATTAATAGCAGTTGCTCACAGTACAAAACATAACACTACTACTTTAAACATGTATCAAAGTACATCTATAACTTTAGGAAAACTCAATACTTGTTTAATGTTTAACAAGCACTTCAGCGCGTTAAAACCGGACAACCTCAATTTATGGAGACGTGATTAAGTGCAGACTGATTTTAGTACCTGATACATCCGAAAACAATACAATATTAGGAGCGATTATCTGCTTGTGTCTGATAAGCATGAAAGGATACACATGCAGTCTTGTACCGATGACACTAAGAATGCACAGTCTATGTGAGCCCAAACTGACAACATCTCTCTTTCGAATTTACAAATTTGTAAAACTGATTGTCAAAACAAAACCGTACATCATCTAACAAAGAAGTGCGTAAGAAACACGCGTTCTTGCACATAGTTTGAAATAACGCCGAGTTTTCGAAAGCAGCACTTATCTGTTTTTGTAATTTGGGACAATTTGTGCGGCTAATTAAAACTGCACATTTCTAGGTGGGGCAAAGTTCACATTTGTAATACTACTTATACACTTCAAGTGTATAAGAACCAATTAGCCGTTTTATTTTGATTGAGCACTGAGCAAGCCACTAAACCGTACAGGAATCGACTGACTATATCACTGAGTAAAGCAGATACTGATACAAAGAAGTAGCTTAAGAGGAAGTTTTTCCATCCCTCAAACGTTCTTTACACTTTAAGCCGGGTAAGTGTGAACATTTTACAATTGAGATGAAGATAGTTAGCAGGTATTAGAAAGTCGCAGTACTACTCAGTGAGGCAATCCATATATTAATGGCAATTTAGCCTTAGTTCAAGTTAGATTTACTCCTTTATTAGAACAAAGGGAGTAGCTTGCTCGTACTTATACAGGTTATGTAATGTATGCGTGTTTATGAATCAACCAATGTTCGCCCGTCAAGAGTTTTTCTTGATACTTTTAATTTTACTCGACATGAAAGTTTTTCCTATCCTTACTTGCGTTAGTTTTATAATCTAATGGCTTTTACTTAAAATAGTCCTTTGTCGTCACCTTGTTTTGTTCTATATTGTTTACACGAAAACTTAGCTACCCGGCTTTTGGTTCGTTTTAGCTCCCTAGCTCAGTTGCAATGAACCCTCTTATCATTGATTGTAAACATCGCTCAATCTCTGTAAAAGATATGATTTAAAGTCGAGTCGGCTTTAAAAGCCATCTTAACACGCTTAAAATTACTATAACAACTTGCATTCTTTTTCAATCATGGTTAGAATTTTCAAAGCCTGGTATGCTGAAATTGGAGAAAAGAGTTTGCCGAACAAACACAAAATCGGTTGCTATGCCAACCTTACTGTTTCATGCACGACCAACAAAAAATGATTCATTTGGGTTGCAAAAACTAACTGGCAGTAGACTCTTGATAAAGATACTTTTGAAGTGTAATGACTTCACTGCCTTTTTTTCGCTGCATACTTCCACAGATTGTAACACTTTGATTAGGTGCCAAAAACCAGCGTGCTAGTTTGTTTCGGATTAGACTAATCTGTCTTTATAAACAGTATAGTTCTCTTTGTTCTTGAATCCTTGTCATATTAAGACGAAAACAGGTAAACTCGATCCCTCCGACCAAGAGTTAAATCTGGAAACAATCTTTGACAAAAACCTTGAAGGCGATGAGCATAAACAACGGCAGATATGCGATTATTTGCAGACCAATGCTTTTAATTATGTTTTTTGTTTAAAGATAAGAGAACATTGATATCTTTATTAAGTCGCTCTTTTAATTAATTACGTACGGTCATGCGCATGCATTGCACACGCGTAATGGAGGACTTGGTCATGTGATCGCATGCCATGCAGGTGAGGCTGTTAGTCACGTTACGTCATTTCGACCCTTTTTTACTTACCTCAAGGAAAGCCATTGTTTTTGTTTTGAAGCTCCATTTCTTCTACAAAATTTTATTTTTACAGCATAGTTTTACTATTGCTTTTATTTACACTTCGGCGTTGTCATGAAACACGTGCGGCACAGATTTGATTTCCTCCTCTGCATAACTGCAGAAAGACCTGCAAGGACGCGATGTGATGTGTTATTCAATAAAAACTTGCAGTTTCATTTGCATCTGAAGTCGAGCTTCAATTGCTCTCAGCATGTTCTTAATTTTGGGCAAATTTGACCCTTGTTCTTATAAAGATAATTTTCATAAAAAAGCGTATATTACTACTGCCATATTTGCTACTGGTATTACCCTCACTACTCTAACCAAGATCTTTTTCGCTTTTTCTTGATTTCAGATCCAGGATTCATTTGCTGCCAAAAATTTGTTTACCATGGGTAGAGGACTGTCAACGCTTTGCCTCGTTTTGATGGTGATGTATCCGAGTAGCCCGCTGGCCAAAAGTGTTACGGATGAGCGTCACAAGCGCTCAAGCTACTGGATGGAAACGGTAATATAACAACTACCATCGTTTTAACCTTTTTACATGCAAGTCAGCAATAGAAGTTTTGTTTTAAGGTGTGTCTAACCAAGATTATACGCGGGTAAGTCTTGGTTTGATTGGGGTGAACAATCGCAAAGTTTGCATTCATTGTTATGTAATTAAATACTTTCTACCCTACTTAAATTTTTGCCTAAGTCGTGGCGGTGCACACTATAAACGCGTTAGTAGGGTGGGAGGTAGGAAGACGAAGGGATGAAGGGGGAGGGGGTGGGGGGAGGAGGTAAGAAGGAATGGAGGAGATAATTGGAACGTTTGATACTTTTCGCAGTACAAGGGCTCTTATTTGGGTGTTTTTATATTTTTATTCGTAGGTATGTTCTGCTACTGCAATCAGACTCCACCCAAAGGCTTTTCCCAAGGCAAAGTCCAAAGCCTTGGGAACGAGTTTGTTAGATTTCTGCTTCACGTACAAATTTAGAGAACACGCCGAGTTGTATTTGCCCGCGCTTAAATACCATCAATACTATGAACTAATTACAGTATGAGAAAGATATTTCCTCCGAACACCGGCAATATAATGTGGAATCACCGGCTCAAAATAGTAATTAGTTTTGTAATGATAGTTTTCAGTCACTTTTAAAGGAATCCTCCACTGCATAACATTATTGGTCTCAAATAAAACTTTTATTAAGTCTGTTTCCCTATCAGCAGCATAAGTTTGATAATCTTGTGCATCTAACCAACGCCAAGCAATTCGTTTTCATCAATTTTACATTTTGAATTTCAAGCACGCGGCCATTTTGAATTGTGACGTAGCATGGTTGCAGTGCCAGACCTCCTCTCGTTCATTGCTATTGTATTCATCGAGAGTGGAGACTGGCACTGCAACCAAGTTACGTCACAAAACAAAATGGCAGCGCGCGGGAAATTCATACCGTGGAACTGATCAAACTAAATTGCTTGGAATTAGTTCTACGCACAGAGTTATGAAATTTGAGCTGCTGAGATGGACACAGACTTAATAAAAGTTTTATTTGAGACCAATAATGTTATACAGTGGAGGATTCCTTTTAAGTGCTACTGAAGCCATTATGTTATTGATATTTTATAGCTCTACAAAGGGTTTTCCAACATTCCTGATAGACTGTAAATGGATTAAAGTGCTTACCTGAACATTTTAAATCCGTAAAATAAGCTTTCAAAACAGGGCGCCCAGTGCCAATAAAATTCAAAATATACGACGGCGATTTATGACGTCACGTTGTTTGAAAGGACTCCAAGCTGCTCTATACTAGCGTTTACAGCGAACTAGTGAGTTTTTTGCTCAAACACTGGGCCACCAGCCATGCAAACTTCGCCATGTTCATATGAATTTGACCGGGAAAGTGAGATTGATCTCCTGGCTTTCAAATCATGTGACATCACACATATCTAATGAGCTTAAAAGTTTTCGCAGCTTTGGCGCTAAAATAGACAATTTGTCTTCGTAAATTCTCCGCGAAATTTATTTTAAAAACCGGTAACAAGTGTTAAAGCAGAAATAATACGGGTCAAACTTTAATCTTAGGTGTTTTAAACTAGTTTGAAGATTTCGTTTCAGCAACACTTTAAAATATGTATAAATATTATGCTTATGGACAAAAATTGCGAGGTTAAATGGCGAACTTTCAATACCTGCCTCGTTTCCATAGTAACTTAAGCTCCTGCACGTCAAGGCGACATTTTTAAAAAATTCTTATCTACATTTTATTTTGTACGGCATTTATTGCAAAATATTCAGTGTTTTCTACACTTCTTGAACAAAAATGTCGGACAGTAGTTACGAACTGCCGTGTTTTAAATTAGTTTTGTCTTTAATGGCGTCCGAAGCGAACGGCGGGCGGCAACAGCATCTGTGAGTACGAACAAGTTTTCGAGTTCATAGCCACAACGAGGGAAACAACAACAGCAAAAGTTTGAAAAAATTCCGGTTTCTATTTGGTCGGGAAAGTGATATTGAAGACTTAATAAAAAAGCAAAAAGCTTTTAATTCGGAGAGAGGAACTAACACAGCAATGCGTCGACGTACTGACGAATAACCTGACATGCATTTACAAAGAAAACCGCTCAACCCTCTACAGTTACAAAGCAAACAGCTAACAATATAGTGAAGCACTTCTTCCTAGCAATTTGTGATACAAGAAAGGGAAAAGAAGGCAAAGAATACGAGCTAAATTAAATTTTAACACTTGTGACAGTTGCACAATCCATCTTTGAAATTTCGAAATTATAGTGGCTTACCTTGCGATTTTGCGGTCGTTCCTCTGTCTCTTTTTGTGTAACAAATTAGTCAGTTCACTGATGATAAACAAGTGCTTGTAGACCTAAATTGTCGATGCTTATTGATTAAAAGAACAAGAAGATGCAAAATTTTGCGCCATGTCGTTTGACGAGTTGAATGGCAGTGACAACTTCATGAAAAGCGAAAAGCCTTCGAGGTGCGAAAATATTTAAAATCAGCCAATCATAAGCGTTTATTCTGGACCAGTGGTTCCACATTTAACATATCACGTTACTAAGACGGCGAAACTGCAAAACATACCTTTCAAAACGTTAACGGTGTGTCGAGCATTTTTTAAAAATTACGTTTATTTTAAACATTTTGAAATCGACCAGATCATATTTAAAAATATCTAACATTAGCAGATCGTGCTTTTTCTCTTTCTGGCCCTAAACTGTGGAAAGAGCTTCCAACTGATTTGAGAAACACCAGAACGAAAACTAAAAAATTTTTTATTCAAGAAATACTTTTAGTGTTTTAATCAGTTTAATTATTTTCAATTTTTAATTTTTCATGACAATTTATTGTAAGTTTTCTGTGTCTTTGAATTCCTTGGAAAAAGGCACTTTAAATCTTTATTATTATTAATTTGTTGTGTGGTTTTCTGTTCAGAAGTGTAACTTTCCGTTACAAAATACTAGCACTGAGGCGTTTCCATTTATCATTAAGCGCCGGCTACAGTACCTTCTTTTCCAAACATAATTGCAGAGTTTGGTACTGGTCATATCGTCAGCGGGACTAGTTACATGCAACGTGATCAGTTGTAGCCTGCGAACAGGCTCGCTGTCTGATGAAAGGGAAAAACTATATCGAGTGGCGAAACGAGGAGAACCATCGCAACTCAGTTCGCCGCTCGCTATATTTCTCCCCTTTCCTCGAACATAGAGCCTGTTTACAGGCTAGATCAGTTGCTATTAAGCAAAAATAAGAATTTCTTTGTTCCTTACCCCCGCGCAGAGAGAGTAATAAGAGAAATGTCTGGATTCACCAAAAACGATCTCGATTTGGAGGCAATCAGCCTGCAGAGGATTACCCCAACTTCTGCAAAGGATCTTAGGGAGTTCTCGCAAGCGCGCAAAGGATTGCCCGAGACGCGATTGAGTGTATGTTTAATAACTGTTGCCGATGAAAGCATTGTTAAGGCATTAAAACTAGAAGACACTAAAAATATTGATTCTTATAGAAACGGGTTTCCAAGTGAAGATGTTCCCAACGCTGACAACCTTTATCAAACTTATAACGATTAACCAGTTTTATTGTGTTTCTGATGATTAGGGTGCAGTAAACGATGATCTCTGTGAGGTTGTGGGTGAGCATTGTGACGAAATCAACTGTCAAGGGTACTGTAAGGGAGACGCTGTTGTGTGTTACCCCCCTGAACTGCCAAAATCCGAGCAATTCTGCATCACAGAGTCGATCAGCAATTCTTACAAACGCAAACGGTCCATCTATGCTTGAACCTTTGATTGTGCGCTGTGCACAGCAATTGGTTACTTCATCATCACGATTTGATTGCCAACTGCATGGTATACTACGCTTCTTTGGTCAATCTGAAAGAACTACTAGTGTTTGAACTTCTGAATGGTATACGGCCTAAAGTGCTTTATTATTAGCCAAGTGTATATCGGCGTATCCTTTCATAATATAACAAAACCAGGGTTTTTTAGCTTTAATTTTAAGTAACGTTGAGATATTAAGTTAGTTTGAAATCTCGAAATAAAAGAACAAAATATAAAAAAGCAAAACGTTAAAAATATATCAAATTTAAATATTTCGCAGTTTTAGTTGATAAACTGAACAAAAAGCCTTCAAAACGCATAAAAAGGCGAAGCAAAACAAAAAAAGTTCCAAAAAACCACCTTCTGGGATAAAAGGCCGTCTAAGCGTTTGTGATTAATTGTTTATCACGAGCCACCCAATTTTCCTGTTCCCTATGAGAATAAGTTTAACCTAAAACATTAAATCACAAACGGTTGGAAGGTCTTTTGTCCCTGAAGTTGGTTTTTAACCGAAAACCGTTTGAAACTTTTTAAAAAAAGTTTGCTTCGCCTTTTATGCATCTTGATACACCATGACGAGATAAGAAAATCGACGCCATGTGACTGCATAACAAACATACGTTGTGCCGTGACAAACATACATTGGGCCGTGACAAACGTACATTTGGCCGTGACAAACATACGTTGTGCCGTGACAAACATACGTTGTGCCGTGACAAACATACATTGGGCCGCGACAAACATACTTTGGGCGGTGACAAACATAAATTGTGCCGTGACAAACATACATTGTGCGGTGTCAAACTTACATTGGGCCGTGACAAACATATTTTGGGCGGTGACAAACATATATTGTTCCGTGACAAACAACATTGTGCCGTGTCAAACATTCAGTGGGCCGTGACAAATATACGTCGTACTGTGACAAATAAACGTTGTGCTGTGACAAACAAAGGTTGTGCTGTGACGAACATACGTTATGCGGTTGTGCATGTGACATACGTTGTACATTTGTGTCGTGACAAACATATGTTGTGCTGTGCCGAACATACGTTATGCAGCTGTGCCGTGACGACATTGTGTCTTTTGTTTACATCATGAAACTAGATATTCACGAACTTTCTCAAACTCATTTAAAACAATTCATGTTTTAATTAGCCAACCACAAATCGCCATTATGGTCAGGTGGATGTGTTTAGAAACCCAATGAAACACCAGTTCTAAAAACACGTGTTTCAACAGTTTTCAAACACATGTTTAATCTACATGTTTATGAACCTCTTTTAGGGATATTTCTCCTAAGACAGCTGTGCCACTTTTTGAACAAATTCAGTCTTCCAGTAGTTTCGGCTCTTGACATCCTTTTCGAAGAAAGGCACTTTTAAGAACTGGATTCTGTGAATTTCGTAATATTTGATTATACTACCTAGTTCTTTTAACTTCCACGCTCATTTCCATTCCAAAAAATTGAACCGCCCATTGAATTTCTTTTTGTAGTGGTCGACTTCGGTACGGCCTTTTCTACCAAAATATCTTCTTCGTATTTTTGCTGGTCTGAATCTGCAAGCCATGGCGAAATGAAAAAGAAAAAAGGCACTTGTTTAAAAAACAAAGCACCAAAAGTACGACTGAAACTCGTTAGTATACAATCAGTCGTTGCAAAAAGTGAGAAAACTTAACAAGAACGTGTGGAAAACTCGGGCTTTTTGTTTCATTGGGTTTCCGAGCACAAAAAAAAACAATAGAAGCAGTCGGCTGCAGGCCTCGTGCTTTCTTGTGTTTGGAAACCGAAGAAATACTACGCATAAATGCTCTCGGTTCCTACTATTCTGTTTAGCAAATGGAGAGCTTCGAGTAATCATGAGTTGAACTCCCTGCTTTTCCCCGCATTCTCACAAGTTTTCTGAACTACAGAATTATTCTCTAAGCGGTTCTGCTATTTTTTTGAGTAACGCTCTAAAATGAAGTAAACAAACGCTGTCACACCCCTAATTCAACAGTTTTCTTAGTGATCACGAATCACAGAAATACTCTCGAAACTTTCCGCTGTCCTGTTAATAGTAGGGACCTGAAGTCCTGCAAACATGCGTTATGAGCCCCTGTTTGCAATGTGAAAGCTCGTTATTATTATGCATTCTATGCTGAAGGAAATTTGCTCCGTAATAATCTCGGAACTTGCTGTATTTGATTCCGTTTGTTTGAATCTTGATGAAAACGAAGGGTATGGTAAAGGTCCGTTTTGTAGAAATAAAGCTATTATGCCACACGTAGTTTTTCGGACCATGGCTCGGGTGCAAAAGGTGTTTAAAGAATCAAGTAGTTCAGTGACCGTGTATCCTTTGCCACATGCAAAATGTTGCATCAAGGAATACAGTTTGGCTTCGCTTTCAATGAACACCCTCATATCAACATCTCCAGAGTCCTACGGCAGTATTGCTCGCAGTTTCACCGTCCCTAAAGCTATTCCCCCTTCGACAAAATACGGAACATCAAGAAAAAAGGGCAAGTAAAAAAAAGTCTGCAACTTCTTTCAACCTATCTTGTAAATTATCAATGATATAATTGTAGGCAATTGTCCCGGGTAAGCCAAATGGCTTTCTGATAACACGAAATTTCCTCTCCTGCACTGAGCACGGGCTGTCGTTTGTGCATAGTTTGAGAATTTTAGAATCTGCGTTTTTGAACCAAAATACCTTGCGTTTCTTTGAAAACGGTAGAAACGACTGATAATATATTTTCATCACGCTCAACTCCTCTTTACTTTCCCTTAAGATTGCTAAGATAAGATCAGTCATGTGCTTGCATTGGTTACCAGGACAAACACTAAACATGGCTTCGGGTCTTACAACCGCGATAAAGCCTTTTTGCTTTGCTCTAAAAAACGAATTTGTTGTGGAAATAACCGGTCAATTTCCACCAAAAAGAAATTCGTCTTTTCCCATCAAGTTTTTTAAGCGCAGTAAAAACTACTAGCACACGCAAAATTGAAGGTAACGAAAGAAACGCCGTATTGTTTTTCTAGTAGTAAATTTCAACTTGAAATGTTCGATTGACTCGACGCGGTTTTAGCTTCAAGCTGACTCATCCAAGTGTAAACTCGTGTTTTCATCTTTAGCCGTGCCCTGTGAGTTTTCCGCGCTAGCAAAACACCCAATCGCCTGCAAGCAGGCTGCGTGTTTGATATGAGCTCCTCAACTTTTACCTTAGTGAACAAACAAGTTTAAAGTTTTACTAAAACACAACATAAGATAAAATGATGTAAGGAGCAAAATATTGAAACGAAGCTGTTCTCTTCACAAGTTGAAAGTGTTTTCCGGTTATTTTGCTCGCAGTTAACGTTACTGCACTAAAACAAACAATAAACCGTGAGAAAGGAGGTCCTATAAGTGAAACCACAGGTCACTTGCTTTAATTAACTTGCTTATACGTAACCAGCGATTTTACCAGTTTAAAATATTTCAACCTGAAACAGTTTTTTCCATAACTGTCGGTAACACCACTGCCCCGCCGGTGCTACATAACTGGCTATATTGTCGCACAGCAGATCAAAGAGAGGCAGATATTGGCTTATTTTTGCCCATGCACCCAATAATTTTTGTGCAATCTCATTGGATAAAACGCGTCACGTGGTACAAAATCGGAAGTAGGTTATCAGCGAATACACCCCTTCCAATTTGATAACTGCCCTGCAATTTTGTCGACCATTTTTACTTAAAACAACTAAGAGTTTAAATTCTATCCAACTTCAATTAGTGTGGAGAAGAGAAAAATTTTTATCGCTGCAAATGTACACAAAATCTTTTTAAAGAAAAAATTATGGGGAGGATTATAAAACAAACAAACCCCTTTTTGGCTCACTGGTATATCGGAGGGTAATGTCCTTGGCTGATAGATTGTCCTCAAAAATTCTCAGTTGCCCTCGAAGCTTTGCTTCTGGGCCAACTGTTCATTTTTCGGACAATCTATCAGCTGCGGATATTATCCTTTGATATACCAGCCGCCGGAAGGGGTTTATTTACTAAATATACCCCTTCCAAATTGATAGCTGCACTGAAATTTTGTCGGCCGATTTTTTATTAAAATAACAAACGTTATTTTTTCATAGTTTGATTAAGTCTAAACTGATAGCAATAAAATTATTTCGCCGAGTCTAATAACGAAGAAATCTAAAATTGCCTGGTTTCAAAGGCAGTGCCAGACAGCACAAAAAGGTCGACAGAATACGCCGTAAACTTATGGTAGAAAAAAGTTACGAGTTCGCTTTCGCTAAACAACAGTTTCAACAAAAACAAGCCAAATTAAACCTTTGGAAAGCAGTTTGAACTGTCAATCTAGCTGACGTAGATTTCTTCATCATCTGGATGCCTTATTCCTTTCGGGATATCTTGATTTTACGTCTTTTTTAATCTCCTGCTCAGTTTTAAGGGTCTCAAAACATGTCTCGGCTCTTGAGAGCCCTCGGCAGGTAGGTCAAGATATTAACCACGAAGAATAAAGGTATTTAGAGACTAAGCCACGATCCTTTTGGTCAGCTCCAGGAATCGATTCGGGTTATAAAATAAATAAACCCCTTTTAGGCTTACTGGTATATCGGAGATTAATGATGAACATGTCCTTGGCGGATTGATTGTCCTCAAAGTTTCTCAGTTGTTCATGATCAGTTTTAGGACAATCTATCAGCCGCGGACATTATTTCTTCCGATTATACCAGCCGCAGGAAGAGGTTTACTTAATAACTAGTATTTACGAAAGCAACCGATATCCATTTCCACGAGCTCTGACTCCCGATAGTCAAAACTACAAGTTGATTTTCAGGCGGTAGGTCAAAATGGTGCATGTCGCGAGCGCATGCTTAAAGCAAAAAGGAGTTTTCATTGTATTGTTTCTTTGAAAATAAAGTGCATTTTTATCCCAATGTTGTGGTAAATACTAAATCAATCACCTCAGGGTCGTCGCTTTGCGTCTCTTTACATGTCAACCACTACTCATCTACCCTTCGGAGGATAGTTTTTAAAACATAAATTCACGTCAAGCGGGTAGTTTTATAACTGGCCTCGGCGCCTGTTCTTCGCCTTTTGCCTCCACCTGTTCTTGATCTTCCTCATCTTCATCTTCTCTTGGCTTAACCATAATTAGTTCACAGATTTCCTTGCTTAATTCTCTTTTTGTACACTTGATATAACGCTCAATATGCCTGTGGAGATAGGGGATTGGAGCAGAGCCTTGCGATAAGATCTGGTAGTGGAATTCTCGGATGTCGAAATGTTTACCAAGCTTGTTTTTTGCCTTTTCGCGCATGTTCATTATTTCAAGTCTCCCCAACATGTACGCGGTTGCCTGGCCTGGTACACTCATGTATCTTGTTATCTCCTTATCGGTAAAGTCTGAAGTATCCCAAGTCGCTTGAACAAGTTCGTCATGTGCGCCTTCGCTGTAGATAAACATCGGATTGTTGAAAAGAAAAATTAAATACGGGGAGCTAGGTTCATTGATGAAGAGTATTACAAAGAGATGCTAAATAAAAAGCTAACTCGTTTCTCCAGCCAAGTGGCCCTTATATAAGGCCGGCGCTTATCTTAAGCGGTAAAATGTATACCAGCGTATTTGGACCACTTTGATGTATATGTTCCCGATTTGTAGATACCCCATTTATCTTAGAAAACGCGCTACATTGGGTTGCTTCAGTTTTGTTTGAGATTTCATATTGAGAGCCACTGATACGCCTTTCAGTCAGATAAAACTTACTACCAACTTAGAGCCTAAAAGCTAAATCCTTTCTCGAGCCATGTGTCCGAGGTTATCTACGGTTGCCGCAGTGTTAAGTTAATAAGAGCCTTTGACTCCCCCTGGACAGGTCACTAATTCATCGCAGATTAGCCCCCAGCAGAAGCTGGTACTCATTTATACAGCTGAGTCGACTGGAACAAGGATCCGAGCTTGCGACCCTAACGCTAACCGCTCAGGTATTGCGTCACCGCAATAAAGACATAATAAAAATAATCATTTGGCTTTTCTAATTTAAGCTTGATCATCCATTAACTAGCCTGCTATGAATTGTGAAGTCACGTCATTTAAGAATGTGTCTCTCCCAAGCGTCTTATATTTAGGACACAAGAAAGTGAAACATTCAAAAGATTAGAAATCCTCCGGCCACTGAGTTTGCAAGCCTCTTCACCATCTTGAGAATTGTACCAATCGAATTTTAAACAATCAATTGTTACAGATACCTTTGCATGCCACGGTAATGAAGACCTGTATCCACAATTAGCCTCACGGCGCGCCACAACTGGAAACATATCATTTCATTAGTTAAAACCGGAAAGAGTTTTTAAAAATAATGACGAAGTCTATGAAAGTTAGATAGTAAATAAATAGGAGCAACAAGAACAAGAACAAGAACAAGAACAAGAACAAGAACAAGAACAAGAACAAGAACAAGAACAAGAACAAGAACAA
>JAOBRD020854339.1:0-13033 GCA_027575215.2 Hydrozoanthus sils
CCATGGACGGAGATATCGGAAGAAACATGAGGAAAAGTGGCCACAAAGCGTGCTTTAGGTTAAGTCCCGCCTTAAATCGAATAGGTATTTTAACACGTTTTAATTTCTACGAATTCTTGTGCACTTGGATCATAGCTAGAGATCGAATAGAAATGGGAGTTGGGATAAGGAAAGACACGCTTATGGTCATAGGGATAGGATATAAATTATGGGAGTCGTGACAAGGAAAGGCACGCTTATGGTTATAGGGAAACTAGGATGGAATCGGGAGTGGGGATAAGGAAAGGGACGCTTGTGGTCATAGGGATAGGATGGAAATGGGAGTCGGGAGAAGGATAGGCATGCTTATAGTCATAGGGCTTTTTTATATCTTTGACACATACTTTTACAAATAAGAGCCAAAGGTAACCTCTTTAGCCGGGAAGTCAATATTTATTTTGTGCTAAAGAAATAAATCGATATCTATTAAGTTTCTGATGTCATGGGTATTGCGCAATAAAGTCACCGAAAGTTGAAAATGGCGGAAATTATACTTAATAATGAATGTCATTACAGCTAGTTCTACTTCATCATTGGTCATTCTTGACTCAAGAGAAATGAAAATTTATCTCGCACGGGAAAAAGCAGACAAACTTAAACGTACATTTGTAAAACTTCTGACCTGCATCAACCCTTCCATAAGAGAAGTGGGCCTTTGCATTTTAGGCAGATTGATATGGAAAAAACACATGCACTGTAACAGGCTAAAGGAAATTTTGATACACCCATGTTGTTGTCTAAGCCAGCATGGAATGACATACAGTGATGGTACGATTCATTAGACAGTGCATACATTGTAACTCAGCATGAGCAACCAAATATTACCATCTATACAGATGCATCAAAACATGGGTGGGGGGCAGTGATGACAGGCACTACAACAAAAGGTGCTTGGAAGCCTTCCGAAGCCCTCTTTCATATTAACTACCTTGTATTGCTGGCAGTTTCTCTGCTCTAAAAGCATTTCAACCAAATATTAAAGGCAAACATGTCAGAGCAATGATTGACAATACAACAACTGTAACAGCTGTTTCTCACATGGGTACTAGTCACTCAGAGTTGTGTAATAATTTGGCCCGCCTTATAAGGGACTGGTCCATTGACCATAATATATGGCTATCCACAGCACACATCCCAGGCAAAATGAACATTGTTGCTGACAGAGAATCTAGAAATACAAACATAGGGACTGAGTGGGCTTTAGACCATAACATATACTGTAATGCAATAAAAAAAAAATTCGGAGTTAAACCTAATATTGATCTGTTTGCATCACAACTAAACTACAAAGTGATACCATTTGTGGCATACCAACCTGACCCAGAAGCATGTGCGGTTGAGGCCTTCACTCTGTCCTGGAGTTCATACTTATTCTATACTTTTCCTCCTTTCAGCCTTATAGCATTCACTCTTCAGAAAATTCAGGAGGAGAAGGCAACAGGACTCATTTTAGTGCCCAAGTGGCCAACCAAGCCTTTTTGGCCAACACTCATGCGAATGGCAATTTAGCATCCAAGTCAACCAGACAGTACACCCTCTGCACAAAAAGCTGGCATTGCTGCTATGTCATGTGTCAGGGAACATTTTAAAAGTGAGGGATTATCAGAGCAAGCTACAACACTGCTCATGCACTCATGGCAACACAGCAAAAGAAAACAGTACAACACACACATTGAAAAATGGAAGCAGTACTGCAGTAAGAGGAAAATTGATCCCTTTTCAGCTTCTGTAGAAAGTGGTGTGAACTTTCTAGCTGAACTTTACCAGACAGGTCTTGGATATAGTGCTGTCAACAGTGCTAGGAGTGTTTTATCAACATGTTCATTGATTGAAGGATGCAAAAGTTTTGGAAGTCATCCTTTAGTTTGCCGTTTTACCAAGGGAGTTCATGAATCCAGACCGTCTCTTCCTAGATACTCTGAGACTTGGGGTGTAAAACGAATATTTAACTATTTGAAGACTGTACATCCACCAGAAAAGGTCACATTGAGAGATTTAACTCACTAGTTAGTTATGCTATTGGCCTTGTTTTTGCAGCACAGAGACGACAAACTTTGCACTCTTTAAGTATGTCTGATATGCATTTAAGTGCTAGTAAATGTACTTTTGTAATCAAGAAATTGTTAAAGATATCAGGGCCTAGAGGGTAACTTTCCAAGATTGAGTTTATTGCATACAAACCAGACCCTAGTTTATGTGTTTTTGCCGTCTTGTCAGAATATGTCAAAAGGACAAGTACTTGGAGACAGAATTCACATGATCAGCTCTTTATAAGCTATCATAAACCGTATAAACCAGTTTCAGCAGACACTGTAAGCCGTTGGATTAAGCTGGAATTAAAACCAATATGTTCAGTGCGCATAGTACAAGATCAGATTCAACCTCATGTGCTCAGGCAGGGCAGATGTCTATAGACACTATAATGAACAGTGCTGGATTATCGAATGTAGACACACTTCATAAATTCTACAACATGTCTGTTGTCAGCACAGAAAACTTTGGAAACGAGCTTCTGACATCCTGTTACAGAGATCAAATACTTATTATACGTATGTTTAATGGATCTTTTGCTTGACTTGGGGCTCAAACCACACACGCTTTGAAGTCTCACGTGACTCCTATTGGCCAATGATGAAGTAGAATTCAATAATTAAACGAGGCTTAACTGTAAGGTGAAGTTTGATTGGAATTCTACAAGTCATTGGGAAAATTGTCGATATGTTTAAGGATACAACACAGTGGTATAACCGGTGCTCGAACTCGCGGCCATAGGGTTACGAGTCGAACAGGCTAACCGCTCGGCCGCCGAGACATTACGTACGAAATTAATGAACAGCAACAAAATAAAAAAGAAAACCTACTTTGCGGCGTTTAGCAAAAAGGGTAGGCTTGGTACAAACGCCGTCCCGAGAGCGACACCAATGATTATCATGCCAAAGGTAACTAGCCACACCTTCCTAAAAGAAATTGAAAAACTTTTTTAGAATCATTTATACTTCTGAAAAAGGCTTCTTTCTACAACCGTTAGTTAAGTGAGCTTGGACCATCTGCTTACAGTTTTTTAAAATTGATAGAACTGGACTAACTGTTGGTGATGATTAAAATGGACCAGGAAAGATGTGGAAGTACAGAGGCTTCAAGGTCCATAAATGGACAACAAAACTCGGAAGTATTTATACATTTCCGACAGTGGTCAAAAGCCTCCAAATAAAAATAGGTTCAAATTAGATAGCACATCCTCGATGTATGGATGGTAACCTTTCTAATAGTACCTGGCCTGTCACAAGAACTGAGTAGATAGCTTTAAGACTAGCAGTGTTGTGCATACGTGCTAATGATATTCCAGATAGCCATTGGATTGGTACTAAGGCCTAACGGTTCAGAAGGAACTGAAGCCTGTACTTAACCCTTAATTGAGCCTTAGTACAGGCAGCCATGGAAAGATGTTGGGTCTTGTTGGGCCCGTCTGCGCGGCATAGCTAACAAACAGGCCCCAATTCCCATTGGAAGATCTAAATAATTATTAAATGTAAATTCCTTGACTGGAATATACCAAAAATAAAATTGAGTTCTGCAGTCTTGGTTCACACCAGTCGTATAAAGATAGCAGGTACAGAGCTTTGAGCTATATCCATCACTTTGTCAATGTAAAGTGGAGTTTGCTCGCCGATATGATGTTGAACAGCCGAGCAGCGCTTTGAAGATTGGGGAGAGTCGGTATCCAAGCTCATCCAAGCTCGTCCCAAGGCTATTCTATTGAATAAAAATCGACTCTCTGATCTTGCGTGAAAGGAGGTCTTCGCGATGTTCTTGTTACTATCTCAGTCGATAATGTGACCCGTTACTTGCGCATGCTCTGAAATGGCGGACTTTCGATCGGACGTCTCAACCAAATTTTTTGTGCTCAGCAATTCTGGTAGTAGGGTTCCTAACGGTTTCTCCAATGTATGTGGCGTTAAACCCCCGCAGCTGATGCTGTACATCACGGGGGGGGTTACATCTTTAAGTCTTATCAGGCCTTGATCTAAATTGAGATGAGATTTGAAAAAGACGACTGGTTTAACCAACAACACTCAATTTTATCTTTAAATTCTATATAAACAAAAATGTAAGCGTTTTGTTTGTTGGAACTGGTTGTTGATTAAAAATCAGCATTAAAACTAGTCTTAATAAATCTTTTTGTGCACAATTTGAGACCCTTGTTCTAAGTGTCTCTAAGTTACCTTACACATTGCTTTGCACAATGGTTTGTGTGCGTGCGAAGGCACTAAAAAGATGCAATTCTTTAAGCTTTTGAGATGAGGTATGCCTATTCTTGCAGTTAATGGTACAATTTGTGGTCATGCACTGACACTGCTTGATGCATACCTTCCAAAACTTTGTGTGCGATCGATTGGAGACGCCTGCCCTTGTTAAAAGCACTAATGTTAATTAATGACAAGTTAATGCTGAGTATTTTCCCTAAACAACCTGCTTACCCCTTAGGAAGGAAGGTTAGAAAAGGCGCCGGTCCAAGGAGAAAAAATCCAACAGATGCGAATGCAAACCCAAAACCAAACATTGCAAGGTACTTTTCCTGTAAAAGGAAATGACTCAAAGGGTGTAATCGCAAATTACTATTGGCGTAAATGTGTACAACTAAAGATACTTTTCTTGCCTATACAGCACACTAACGTACTAATAAACAACCAATTTTCAAGTTTAAATTTTCTGTACGCTGCAAGTTCTTTAAGATATTTCAAATGGAATATAAATAGAAAAAAAATAGGGCTCACGGAGTTGACTTGTGTTTTAGATTAAACCATCAAAAATCCCAACTTTCTAAAAATATCCTCTAAAAGAGTAGTATTCAATTCTAAATGTTTTCTTGTTTTATACAGAAATTCAGTTTATTTTACAGTACAGGGGAAACCTTCTAAAAAATTCAAGCTTTTTGTAATCTTTATGGTAGTTGTAAGCTCTTAAGCAACTGCGCTAAAATGAGTAGGGGGCGCAAGCTTCGGTATGCTTGATTGTTTACCTATCGTAAGGCCATTGCTTGCTTCCTTTTTGGATTTTCTCTAACTTTACAAAGCCTCTTTTCTTTGCAAAAACTCTTTTCAAGAAAACGATTTTTCTTATTTCTATAAGACTTAAATTGTAAAAAAGAAAAAGCCATCATAAACGATTTCTCAACATTATCAACGAAAAGTGCCACCACGAACAAGAGAGGGGTAGCAATGAAGGCAGCCATTCTGAGGGATTAACTCCAGTTTGTTTTTGCTGGTGTCGTAGTTGACCTCTTCCCTGGCCTTTAGAAAGCCAAAGTGCAACAAACCAACCTTATTTTACAAAAGTAGAGTGAAGATTTGTGATCACGTGCTACCATATTGGCTTCAAAAAAACCCTTACACCAAAAGGTTGCCTCGTGGTCCAAAAAAGGTCTAAAAACAATATCCGTGAATTAACCGTAATTTTTACAACATGTCAGAAGGAAGAAAGAAGAGAGGTCGAGGATTGAGCTGGGAGAGGTTTTCCCTCGTTCACTACCCTTCTCACTGGGCTCTTGCATCCGGCACATGGTCTTACCGTCTTGTTTGCAATCCATCCTGAGGCAAAGGACGACAGCAGGTAGCAAATTGACATCACTCCTAATATCAAACCCCAGATGTCACTATCAACATGCAAGACCTGTTTAAAAAATAAAAGCACATAAAACAAGCGCTATTTAAAGGAGCAATGACTTTGCCTAACCAGAAATCAAGTTTATGTCGTAGAGTTGTGAATCGGACTACATTTTATCCATCTTGAAGTTATATTTGTCATTATTGACCTGAACAACAACATTTCACCTCCTCGCTATCATTTCTGTCCAAATTTATTTTATTTTTTTTTTTCTAAACGTTTTTAAAAAAATGATTTCGAGATCTCCCTTGCATCTGTCTCGCCACCATGGGCTTCGTTAGTCCAAGCGATCGACTTTTGGAGTCAACTACAGAAGAAAGCAAAAAAAACATACGGGTCACTTTCTGAAATAATTACCATAAATTGTAGTGAAATATCACGATCATTGATTGCACGATGGGCTCAACGAAAGAATTATGAACAAATAATCGAGTTCTCGCACCACAACTGAAATAGCGAATTCAATCGAAACATGACTTGAGAAACTGATTGTAAAACTTACATCTTCAACTAAAACCTCTTTCGGTTCCATCTAAGCGTCGTAGAAAATCGTTGCAAAGAGAGAAGTGCATTAACATTGTAAACCATCTGCAAATCTTCCTCACGGACGCGAATCTGTACTCCACGTGCATGAACTGACCCACGCTTGTTTGAGTGATCGAACACATTTGAGTTTAAAGTAGACTAGAACCTAGGCTCCCATAGCAGGGCATTGCCCCTTCAAAATCAGTGTAAGGTTCTACCAATTCTAATTTTGTTACAAAAATTCGGAATTTACAAAAAGACAAAATAAACAAGAAAGGATCTAGACATCAAACAATTGTTCATTGTACCTCACTTTTTTGTTATACTTATTTTTTTTTATCTTCCAGACAGGGTTCTTAATCGAGAGGGGGGGGGCGTACTGGAGAGGGAAGGGGGAAGGGCTTATTTAAAGATTTCCAAATAGCCAAAGACAGAAATAAACCTGAAGTCCAGATACCGAACAGATTGAATAGCAACTAGCTATATAGCGACTTTGTGTTCTTCTGGCGGAGGGGGCGAGAAGGGGGCTTATTTGAAAGGAAGTGCTTAACAAAAAAAATAACTAAAAAAAATAGACTTTATTAATGCTCCCAATAACTTTTTAAAAAAAGTGAAAACAAAACTCCAAGATTTCACCGCTCGATATTTGAAACAACGCTGACCAGCAGCTGTGTTGAAGGCTGGGATATCTAACTTGTTCTTACCTCTAGTATTCCTCCCATGTACAGAAGCACGTGTGTTAAAGCGCAAACTAAGTTACTTTGGGACTAATCCCCTTAAGCATTTAAAAGTTAAAATTGCATCCTACAGTGGCATGACAGGCACTGAGAGTTATCGAGATCGTTCACAACGGGTTTTACATGTTCGTACTTTCAGTCTTGTTCCTGTCAGGATTCTGGCCGTAACAACCTGGAACTTCGATTCTGTAACTTCCGCACATTGATCCTGCTGGTGTTAGCCCAAACAGTTCAACAAAAATAAAACTTACCGAAAACTAAAGATGTGGTAACGTCCTCTCAAGGTGTTTAAATTGATTTCTATTGATTTGGCAAACGCTGACCATACAAGTAGACGTGATATCGGTGAAACGCTCTTTATTGCTAATTAAGAGATGCATCTATCTCAAGATACCGAGCGGAAATAGTCGGAGAAACTTGTTAGAGCATTTACGGTACTTAAGCAACTGGGATCCACTACTCTATAAGAAAAAAGACTCAGGAATATTGTAACAACTGTTTTAAAGACCCTCTATAAAGAAACCAGCCGAGGGTCCGTAAGGGTAAACTACAGTATTGTACGTTTTCGAAACAACCATGGATAAACTCAACAAAGAAAAGGATGAGATTTTGAAAAACATTGACACCAAAACCAGGAAAAGCATTAAAAAAAGTTTACAAAGCCTTGCTACACCTACTAAAGAAAACTGAAATAATTAGTGTCTTTTACGTTTCACAATTATTTGATCTGATAAGTCGAATACCGTTGATATTTTCTGTAAATAATTTTACCGTTATTTATCATTATCGACTATTATCAACATTCATAGATGTACATACTAAATTTTTAATTCATTTATGTTTCGTTTTCATTTTTCTTTTCTTGTGTAATTTAGATTTAGGGCAGTATCTGTAAATTAGCAAATGGTTTATAAATAATTGTAGAGCTAAGTACGCTTAACCACGTTAAAAACTCAGCTTTTCGCCTTGTTTACTTTTCAAACACAAAGAATCATTGTAGATCTTTTTATCAAAATTCTATTTGATCAGTAAATCTCGAAAAAAGAGTCGACATTGATTTGAAATCAATCTCGTCCCCAGAGTCCTCCTCTTTCTCCCTCGAGGGAGAAGAAAGAGGACTCTGGGAACTAGATGAATTTCAATTTTCTACCTACTTACTTTGTTTGCAAAGAGGGCAAAGATCGGGTCCACGCCAGCGAACATGAAGATAAGCACTGCAGCAACTTCAGCTGAAATAATTAAGCGTCGACGATGAAAACTTCAGTAACTTTTAGCTAGAACACGTTTATTCCCAACCACCCCATGCCCCCAACACACACACACACACACAACTACCGTGGAATCCCTTTTGTGAGATCTCCCATAGATTGCATATCACTTGTACTGTAAACCTTTTTTTTCGAAATCTATTTAAAGGATAAAAAACAAAAATAATTGCTAGTTAGTTTGGTAACCAAAAACTAAAATAAAAGTATTGTACGTTTATCAGAAGTGGAGTTTTAAGCACTCTCAGATAACTTTCTGTTGATTGAGCTTTCTGACTAGCTAACTGCAATGGAAACTTGACATAAACCGGAAAAGTTGTTTGATATATAGAGGTTCGTTAAATCAAGGTTTATCCTATCGAGGATCCACTGTAACTCAAACACTTTGGAACTACAAGACAGCGTTCAAAATGCCTTTCTTTACAAAATTGTTTTTGGATTGGAAACTATCTTGTAAATATATGTTGCAGAATGTTCTGTGACTGTTAAGGATTCACTTTGAAATAAACTTTGAAGTTCAGTTTTAAAATCAGACGGTTGTGAAGGGAGTCATGCGTACTTCTCCTACTTTTTGTTACACCTGTGTACAATTTACTACTTCTAATGTTTTTTCCACAAAAATAGAGTAATGAGCCAGTGCCGTGTTTCCGCTCTTTCTGTCTTCCCTGAGAAATTTGAACAATCACTTGACAGCATATTGAAGGGCATTTCTTTACAAACTTTAAACAAAATGTCAATGTCAGTAATCGTCTTCAATAAAATAGATTATCTTCAGAGTGAACTGAACAGAAACTTCCTGTTTCCTTGTTTCGACAATCTTTTGGACACGAATTAGTTTAAATTCCTTTCCCCATCTATCTAATCATAGTGATGATTTTGCACAACACTTACTCTAAAAGTATTTCAATCTATTAGGGTAACCATGGGCTGGTCAGAGTAATCATGGGTAGGTGTCAAGTTAATCATCGGTATGTTAGGATAATCCGATGCAGGTGAGGGTAATCTTGGGTAGGTTAAGGTAATCACGTGCTTTTCAGGATAATCATGGGCAGGTCAAGGTAATCATAGGCAGGTCAGGGTAATCATGGACAGGTCAGGGTAATCATGGGCATGTCAGGGTAATCATGGGCAGGTCAGGGTAATCATGGGCAGGTAAGGGTAATCATGGCTAGACCAGGGTATTAATGGGCAGTTCAGGGTAATCATTGGTATGTCAGGGTAATCATAGGCAGGTCAGGGTAATCATGGCTAGACCAGGGTATTTATGGGCAGTTCAGGGTAATCATGGGCAGGTGACACACAGCTCAAGTCTGTCGCGCAGACAAGGACCATTTGGAACGTTCTTTTCAATTTAAAACTTGAAAAGTTCAAGCGAAACACCACCCCAATACAAGGATTTGTCATTAAAAAACAGTAATTCTTTCTTTTATATAGTTCATGTTTTACTTTTTACTTTTGACACACTTTCATATGCTTTACCTAGTTGTTCAGTTTTGTTTTTCCCATCAGCAGGCCACTGGCTTGTGTTCAATCCTATTCCACTGGTTTCACCAAAGGCACCTTAAACTTTATAGTAATTTTATCGTTCTTAAAATATTAAGATGCCCCTCCGAACAAACATAGAATACCTGCCTCCAAAGAGAACATCCACACTCTTCAATGCTTGAATGAAAATTCTTAACGTGCTTTCCGTTCGTATTGGTTCTACAGAAAAATAATAAAACAGATAAGTAAAGGCAACAAAAATGCCTGAAATGAACGGGAACGTGTTTATTAGAGCAATTGTCAAGTTTGACGCCTTCCCATCTGAAATTTCTAAGAAAAGGTTTTTGAAACTTATGTCATGGTGGCCGGTGAAGTGACTAACGGTTAGACTTTAGTGCCTATGGCGTTCTAGATATGTTGTTTGTAGCATGGCACCGCTCACCAGTGAATAAGGCTCAGCCTTTTCATGTTATTAGTACCGCTGAGCACTGCTTTACAGTCACTTTTTGATTCTGCTATTTAGTTGTGTATTGATTTAAGTCGCATTGTTCTAGATTTCTATCATTACTGTGCAAACAAGTTTTATTCTTAAAGCGAAGATTCATCACGCCTCAACTTGCATTGTTGATTACTATTCAATTTATTATTCGAAAAAATCTAAAAGTTGGACGAATTTAACTTTATTTCATCTCTCAGAGCTGTTGCAACATTTCTATTCTGGTTGAAACTGTTTTCACAAAAAAGTGTTGATACATCGGAAACACTTTCAATTGCTAATATCACAGTTTTACACGGATGGTTCTGATCCTTCAACAACTCTCCAAAGAGTAAAAACAAACCATAAATGTAACTACAGATTTGAAAGAAAATCTTTAACTAGCCAAGGTGAATACTTTTAAATAGCCGTTTCAGTCCAGTCATCCAATTGTATTTGTAAATTCTCCCGACTAGAGCCTATTCTTTTCATGAAACACATTTTGGAGAATTTTACGCCGTCTTTTTTCTTTCGCGTCTCTAGTGAGTGCGTGAAAACCAAGAATTCGCTACTCTCAGTGCCAAGTTTTTGTATGTAAGATAGGTGAGAAGAAGTTAGATGTTAAAAACTGACTAGGACAGGAAGGTTTAAGAAACAAGGCTAAACTAAAGTATTATGTACCTTCGCCGTCTTTAGGTAACAAAACAAACGCCAGTACAATGACAATAACAAGCAGGAGTGTAATTCCAATGAACGGGCCTTTAAAGCCTGCAACCTAAAAAAGACAAAGAAAGCATGATCAGTTTGACATGGCTTCTGCGGAGCTTAGCCATGCATATGTATTCAATGGCAAAAAAAGGAAGGGGTTCTTTTGAGTTACTGCCTCCAAGGAAAAGAGAGTTCAAAACTTGATAATGAAGTTACGAATCGAAAAGTGTTGGGATCACACCTTCCCCCGGGTTCTGATTAACCACTTGGCCTTCCGATGTCTTCATTGTCGGCGGCACGGTGGCCGAGCGGTTAGCGTGTTCCACTCGTAATCCTAGGGTCGCGAGTTCGAGTCCCGGTCAGACCAGTGTGTTGTGTCCTTGAACAAACACTTTACGTGACTAAATAAGTACCAGTTTGCTGGGGCTAACCTGCAATATATTAGTGTCTTGTCCAGAAAGACTCTCATTCGCTTAACACTACAGAAACCAGTGATATGCGCCAGCCCTATGAACCACTTAGGCTCGAGAAAGGATTTAGCTAGCTTTAGCTTTCGATGTCTTGGCTAAAATCGAAATTTTTTTTAACTATATATACATCCAGTGTTTCAAATTTACAATCGCTTTGAATTGTGAACATATATTTACCTCTGGATAGATGAGTGTATTATATCATTATTATTGTTACTTTTATTATCATCATTATTATTATTACTTTTATTATTAGTGCCATTTTATTGTTATTATTATTATTGTTATTGTTATTATTATTATTAGAGTTATCAATATAATCATTATCATTATTATTGTCGTTATCATATCATTGTTCAATTTCTAGAAAATTTTTTCTTCCTCTTCTTCTTCTTCTTCTTCTTCATCATTATCATTATTATAAAACTAGTAGTAAGCAGCCGAAACGTCGCGTTTCTCAACAACTACCATCGTGGGACAATTTCAGAAATAATTTAAATTTTCCTCATCCGCGATGAATATTCTCTTTCAATTTATCATTTTATCATTGTCATCATTGCCATTCTTATGATTAAACTATAAATCTCTCTTACTTTGAACAGGAAACCTCCCATCGTAAGCCCGCTTGCACTTCCTAATCCGGTAAAAATTTCCATCGAGCCCTTAAAAATACCAAAGAAACGTACTGTAAACAAACAAATATGCTTGATAAACCAACTAACGTTTTTGCACAAGTTTTAGAGCAACTCCTACCAAGAAATACTAGATGTATGTAATCCTGCAAACTCAAGGACGAGCTTCAGATGAATGGCTTGATTTCCACAGTTATACAACTCAATCCCCAAAACTGTACATGATTAAATCAAACTCTTCACTGAGACGTTTTTGCAGGCTAGTGCAACAACAAAAAGTCTGAGTCTCGATCTGTTATTAAAAGGTCAGTCACATCCTTGGACACACCCGTAAAAACCATACGTACCTTTTGTTGCAGCCTTAAAAATCTGACATTGCCAACTTACTAATCTATAACTATACTTTATAGTGCAGTGAACACCAAAGAGCACCAAATCATGCCATACCGTACCACACCAAACCAAACTATACCCATCATACAATACCGTGAAATATCATGAAGTAACTAGCAATAACATACCATAACATGACATGACACCAAATGAAGGACATGACACGACATAATATGACATGTGATATCGATGATTTGATATGACATGGAATGACATCACCTCACGTCACATCACATCTCATGATATAACTTAACGCAGGGTACGAGCTGAGCAACAAAGTCCAATTAAGTAAGTTAACATCTAACTTGTTATCACATAAAACCGTACAAAACAAGGCTTTGGTAATGGAAATTGAGCAAATACAGAACACTAGTGATAATGAGAGCAGGAGAAAATTTCTTTCTTTATTGTCATTTTCCTCATGCCCTCTTATGGACGGACCAGTTGATCTCGTGGGGGAGGGATTAGTGGAAGAATGGTTTCTCTGCCATTTTTATTTTAGTGAGGCTTCCGAACAAACAATTTATTTACCAATTTTCCAATTTTCCAATTTTCTCTTTTTGGGATTTCGGCATGCAATCTTTTTTCTTTCTAGGGTGGCCCTGCAATTTTTTTAACAAATCCTTCAACCCCCAACACC
>JAOBRD020854445.1:0-13032 GCA_027575215.2 Hydrozoanthus sils
GGACTTTGTCCGTTGATCGACCATTATTTCAAGCCCTGAAGTAACATTAGAAAGTCTCAAAATAACATATTACATTGTGAGTATCCAGTTCAGCTATCCTTTCTGGCGGCCCAGGGGTCATCTGGTATATCCGAATAATATGATCTGTACTACCCGTGACCAGGAAGGTACCACCTTTGGAACAAAAGTGGAGTAAGATAAAATTTCAGACTTTTAGAACATTAATTATTTATTACAACATGTTCAGTGTATAAAATAATCATTTTACGTTCCTTTAACAGTATTAGCCAGCTTTTAACAATACAAAAGTCATTTAGAACTTATTTATCTATAAATTTGTGTTTTCTCTATGACTATCTAGAGCAAAGTTCTGAATATTCTGTTCTGCCACTCACAAATCTAAAATATCATCAGCAAAGATTTCAATCACTTCTTTGCAAGAAAAACCGAACACAACATGAAAAATATTTAGAAATGGTAACTTTAAACAGAGCACTGCAATGTTTTCTGGGTTCTTAGGTTTAGAAATTTTTCTTTTTAATTTTGAAACCTCCAATTTTAGTTAAGTAAAATTCCTAAAAATCAACACAGCAAGTTTTGTGAGTTGACTGACCTGGGCTAAATGATGAGCAGACCATCTGGGTCCCTGGGCGTGTCTTCTCAATAAATCGAATAGGTTTGCTTCTGAAAGTGTAGTTTGACAAAAGTCATTAATGAAAAACAAACAAGAGTTTCAATTCATAACCAAATACTAACAATAATCATTACTGTTAGCTTCCCGTAATTAGCTTATATTATATTAGCTGATGTCAATTCTAACATCATAATTACACAAACCACATGCTAAAACCTTATGACAAACAAGGCTGAAATTTGTTTTGGAAAAGTATTCTCCTACTGCATGGCATACTGCGCCCTGGTTGTTTGAAAGCCAATTAACTTCAGGGTTTAATCCAGGATTAACTCTTAACAAAACCAATTGTTTGTCCTGGTAATTAACCTCGATTAGGGCTAATTATCTTTTGAAAAACTGGACCCTGGCCTCCACAACATAGATCCAAATTGATAAGGTAAAGGTAGGTGCATTTATGTAGCACTTTTTCCATATGAACGATCAAAGGTGCTTTCCAATGATCAGTTTACCCCCGGGAGACCGGAAGCTTATAGTTTCTATAGGCACAATAGGCAGCTGGTCCATTTATGCTGGTAGTCATTTTACCAGCCCCAAAAGGATGGAAAGCTGAGTGGCCTATAGCAGGAAAGAAGGTAAACCAAATATTCAACCGTCGACCTGGCCAAAAATCAACTGGGGACCTCAGGATTGGGAGGCAGAGATCTTACCACTGCGCCAACCCCTCTGCTATATGTAAGCATCACACCAGTTACACACACCCATAGGCACACATTATTAATTTTTGATTTGCTGGTTGCACTACTCACTCAAAAGTAGAGTTTGCAACATCCCATTTCCAGAAGCAGACAGTACCATCTCCTCCAGTTGACATTAAGTACCTGGCTTCATTCAGTGGTGATGGACAAAACTATAAAATAATAATGTTAAAATTGATTTATAAGTAAGAATCACTCACTGGCTGTCACTAAAAAATTAATATTATGTAGTTGTACTCGACTTGTCTAACTCCACAGAATATCATAGAAGTATTATTTGTTTTTAAAAATACAGTTACTTAATCTCTCATTGCTTTTAATAATTAAATTTATAACTAGTTACTCATAATAATATTTGATTTCATAGTTATATTATTGTGTTTATTATCATAATGATTACCTTAAAAGCATTATTCTATTATCAGGTACCAGGCCATTTTGCCCCAGGTCAATTTTACCCCAGGTCATTTTGCCCCAGGTCATTTTGTCCCAGGTCATTTTTTTCCCAGGTCAATTTTGTTCCAGTTTATTTTGCCACAGGTCATTTTGCCTCTGGTCAATTTACCCCTGGTCATTTTGCCCTAGGTCTATTTACCCCAGGTTATTTTGCCCCATATCAATTTGTAATTACACCAGGTCATTTTGTCCCAGATCATTTTGCCCCTTGTCATTTTCCCCCAGGTCAATTTTGTCCCAGTTCATTTTGCTACAGGTCATTTTACCTCTGGTCAATTTGTCCCAGGTCAATTTGCCTAAGGTAACTTTGCCCTAGGTCTATTTACCCCAGGTCATTTTGCCCCAGTGCAATTTGCCCCAGGTCATTTTACCATTGGGTCAATTTGCTCCATGTCATTTTGCCCCAGGTTTATTTGCTCTAGGTCATTTTGCTCTAGAAATAAGTTTAACACACCCAAAAAAAGTGTTTTGGCGCCAAGCTTTGGTCATTTTGCCCCACATAATTTCAACATACATTTACTTCTTTAAATAGTGTTTAACACCCTTTCAGGATTGACCTGGAATGAAACGACCATGCAGAGTAAAATGCAACCATAAACCTGATTTTATTTTTTAAAACTGTTACAGCTGTTATCACTCACTCACATATATCAATGTCACTGTTGTTTCACTGTTACAACCACAGTTGTAATAATACAATTAGTCTTTATCATTTAACCACCACTGCACTGCACCTGTCACTCTTGTACCACTATCACTACATTTACAGCATCACTAAATAAATATTGTTATATACCTAGACTTTGACCAATCAACAAAATGAGCACTTTGATGATCAAATTCAAATGTATCCAAACCGGGCTACAATTGCGCAGTTGTTACCAATTTGCCAAACACTTCACAGTCTCGATAAAAGGGAAGTCTAAGTATATAACAAAGCACTTAATGTATAGTTCCTCGGGAAACAAGTTAGTTTTGCTTTCCCTTGAGTTCTGCCATTGGGACTCTCTGGAAAATAAAACTAACTGTTTCCCTGGGGACTAAAAATTAAGTGCATATTATATAGATCACCACAGCACTGTAACTGTGAGGGTCTATGTACTATACAACTGCCACCTCCATTTCAATATCAGTCACTGTCACTATTCATAAGGGTCAAAGTAAAAATCAATTTTGATGACACGTCTGAACATTATATATAACTACCATCAGTGTTAGAACTGCTACAGCTGTCATTGTCACATAAATCTGACTGGTTGTGGTGATGTACTCTAGCTAAATTTGAATAGAATGTATAAGCAGATTTATTGACTGTTTTACATGATTTATTTTATAAAGGAAAATATTACAATTAAACTTGCTTGCCTGCCCTGTTCTTTGAAAGAAGCACTTGTGAATTATTTTCTAGTTCACTGAAGAAGTGCGAGAAAAACTTTCCTGAGGCTCATTTTTCTCTACTAATTAAAATCACTCCTTACACAAAAGGATTCAGGTTTGTTTCGACCTATCACTGAACAAAGTTTATTTGCTCATTAAATTGTACTTCATTATTTTTTTGTACCTGCAAAGAGGTGATCATGCCAGTGTGCCCTTGCAATACAGCTACTGGAGATAGTGTCTTGAGTGACCACACTCGAATCACCTGTTAGGAAAAAAATTGCCTTTACTTGAACTTACTCCATCTGTTTACAATAAATTACTCTGTCTTCAGTAGGCCAGAATAACATTACACAGAAATTGGTCTAAGCAATACTAAAAGCTTGACCCTAGGGAGTATTCAGAGCTCAATTTTTAATCTTTACTATGTGTTACCTTCTATAATTATGTACTTGATTTAAAAGTAAAGTTTTGCTTAGGTAAAGTGTAGTGAACACTAAAAAATAATATCATAAGTCAACGTTTCAGCATCTCCATAACACCATTTTCAAGACTAGGCGATCCCTTGAAACATTGTTGATATGCAAATCTAGAGACTTGAACTTTATAACATTACATTAATTTAAATCAATCTTGAAAATGGTGTTAAAGAGATGCTTAAATGTTGACTTATAATTTTAGTAATCACTTCTAGATATAGCATTTTCATTCCCTTTGTCAGCATTCAAAAAATCATGATCATGACTTAGCTTTATTACATCTAGGGGTAAAATGTATGGTTTAGATTGCAATAACAAAAGCTGTTTTATTTTTAAATAGTCCTTATAGGAACAAGTGGAATATTTATGCTTACCTTATCGCAACTGCCTGCAGCAACTAATGTGTTTTCATAGTTTATAGCAATATCAGAAATCTCAAGCTGGTGGCCACGAAGAGTCGCCAGTAACCGACCATCCTCACTGGACCAAATCTTTACCAGGCTATCATCTGCTCCCTGCATGTACAAGACTTCTGTTTAAATATAGTTCTTTATTTACTTTCAAAAACCTGTTATTATATAATATTCAATCACATGAAGCTACAAAATTTACATTCTAGTATAGGGCATAAAAATAGAGTACCGTACATATTACATTTAATCAACTTGTTTTTTACTGACAGCATTTTGAAAAGCAACTTTTTACAACAATTGATAATTTTAGACTGTGTGTGTGTTTTCACTGTTTTACCCATTTGTAAAAATTCATTAATTGACTAATAATTAGTTCTAATAAAATAAGGCAAAGTACATATTAATCAGGAAGGTCATGTCCATATTTGTTAAAAGAGATTTATTACCATGGAGATGGATTTTTCTATTGGGATTATTCATTACATTTAAAAAGTGTGTTGACTTTGAAATAAAATTTATCAGGAAAATAAATACAAACAGCTTGTTGTGACATTTCAACATCATCCGATGTCATTATCAGGCTGACTAAAATTTAATTATGACAGAGCATTTAATTACTTAACTATATTATTTAATTGCTTGTTGAACCATATTGTACCTTTATTCTTTATCATAATTAAATTTTAGTCTGACAAGTTGACAATGACATCAGAAGATGTCAAAATGTCACAACAAGCTGATTGCATTTGTTTTCATGATAAAACATAAAAAATTGCAATAAAAAATAATTATTACTAATAATATATCTCTCGTATCTGATAATATACATTACTGAAAGGGCTTTTCAACAGGGCTCTTTGTAAGACAAACAAATTATTTTATACTTTGAGTTAAGGGAAAAAAGTGCTACTTACAGTAATGATGCATTGTCCTGTCCTGTCAAACAACACACAGTAAACAGCAGACAAGTGTCCAAGTATCCTCCGGTGCTTTGATAAAAACAAGAGAAAATCTTTTAAAAACACTGCTGTTTAATTTGTGTTAAATAAAACAAAACTAATTATAACAAATATTACTGTACATCAACCTGAGCAATTTTATATATATAAGAGTTATTAGAATTGCACGGTCGTTAGCCTGTTTAAGTTATTGCACAAACCATATAAAACAAGCATACAAAGTTCATACAAATTTGGTGAGTATTAGCTAACATTACCATCAACTGTTTGGCATACAAGTTGGGCTGGGCCATGTTCCTCTTGCTTGATGTTCCGCATGCTTCTCGACTACACAGCACTTGAACTAAGAACAAGATTTTTTCATCAAATTTAAGCATTATAAAAGCCAAAACCTTCATTTTTAAAGTGTTGTATCTAAAAGCTAACTGAAGGTAAGAAAAACTCATGTACTCTACAAAGAATAACAATATTTTATTATAAAATTAATATTTTAATAAAATTTACCCTACAGTGTATGTGTAAGCATAGTCAAATTTGATACATAATAACCTAATAACAAAAGTTTTTAAATGCAACAACAACAAAAATCTTAATTGAACAAAATGTTCTCTGTTCAACTATAAGGTCTTAAAAACTACCCATGCCAAATTAAAGATAACCAAAACTAAGTTTAATTTTAACAATACAAAATTCCCCGGCCCCTTTATTACTTTGTCTATTGTTGCTTTTATTTTACCACAGAACACATTGTACTGACAGCCTCACACTCCATAGCTTGCAAACAGTAAGGTCAAAGGTAATATTCTAATTACCCATATTAGCAGACTGAGTTCCTCTGCCTGGGGGGAGCAAAGGGGCATCATGGCGGCACACTGTCAGTGAGCTTATGCTTGTTCTGCTGCGGTCTATAAGCCAAAATAAAATTAGTTATTAGGCTTCAATGCAAGAATATCTCACTGATTCTTGAAATATATTAAAACAATAAATCAAATATAATAACTTTTCAATGCCAACTTTACAAACTTAAAGTTCGTTTATCATATACATACTAATAAACGTTAAAAGCAATTACTGGATATTATTAATATTATTCAACGTAAGCCACATAAATTAAAATTAAATTTTGTGTTTTTAAAATTTTTGAACCAAAATAAATTGTGAATTTTGTGTCTTTTCCTGGATTGAAACACAAATCGTCAAACTCTACGACTTTCCATTCGTTACCTTTTTTCAAATATGTTATTCAACTTACCTGATTTTTGTCGCAGCAGCGACTGCCGGCCAGCCCCCAGTAACGATTGGACGCCTCTCACACTTGCAGGAATCTGTTGTTCCAACAGCGGAACAAGACGCTTGCATATTCGCTCTAAAAAATCGTCGCTGATGTGTTGATTCTGGGTACACTGTTAGAAGAAAGCGAAGCACGATTTTCAAAACAAACGTGTCGAAACTGCCGAGCAGCCGGGCCGCACTGAAGGATAAATATATACCCCACGTGATAGGAAAACCACACTATTGATGACGGATATTCGCAAGTCGCCTTAGACAAAACATCACGGAGGATAAAGATATATCTTTCGTCTTTAGTTCGAATCTTGATGAAATCTATCGGCGAAAAGTGGTACTAAATCAAAACTACAACACTTAGGTATATTTTTTATTTCTTCGGCGATTCGGTTGACTTCCGCCGGATTATGATAATATTGGTGGGTGAGCGTAAGCATTTTTCCGGAGCATCTGGTATTCAAATTCTATTATGAAAAACAATAGTTTTCCATATCAAGCACACGCCGACTTCTCTGATTGGCCAGCGCTCACGTAATCTGCCAGAATATTTTATGAGTTTAAAAAAGACAAAAGACATGCATGCGTGTGTGTTCTGATGTCAAGTCTGCCCAAACTTCATAATGAACGCAACCAAAAACACAACTTGCTTCCCCAGTCAAAAATACTGCAAAAAACAATAAATTCTCACATGAATTTTTTTTTCTTTCAAAACCTGAACCCTGGTTTTTCAAAATAGAATCTCCTAAAAATCGAGTCTTTTTGTTTGTGAATTTGGAAGCCAAATTTGATCCTAACTGTACGTTTTTTTCATTGGAAATTAGTCAGAGGTCTAACTGTACCGTTTCTGGGTAGTTTTGAGGACGTTCCCGGCCCATCCAGTCCAGCCGTTCAGGTAGAAGCTGTTGGCGAAATGTAAAGTCCGCATTGAGTATCAACATGGAACATATTATGTTCTATTGTCTGACAGCACGCCACACTACATCTGGGCTTAAGAACGAGCATATACGACATATATCAAGAAACTTTTACCTTTCTGGGGTAATTACACTCATGTCTAAAGTTATTTAGAGGAAAGGGGTACATACCCGATGTTCGAATATTTCTTCCTTTAGCGCCTGAAACGAAGCACGGACGAGTTAACTGAAAATTCTCACATCAAACGCGATTCAAAATTGAACTCACCTGGGCCGCTCTTTGACACGGACCATTCGATAGGTATTTCGCCATCAAGAAAAACAACTCTGTGAACATTAGACAAGAATTCGAAGTTAGAAAAGTGTGGGGAACGGATCCACAAATACGGCAATTTTTGAACCTACCTTTACGGAATTTTTCTTCCGCAGAGTTCACGGTTTCGTGGTTAGCCATGTCTCTCAAGTCTGTCTACATTGATTCTGGTGATCTACGGTGAATAGAACGGCAGAAAACAACCATTGATTTGGGCAATAGGAACAACGGTTAAGCGTGACATGGCGGCAACACCGAGTTGCTTTCTCTTTCTCGTCATGACATCACGCGCCGTGCAATTAGCATAATTTATTTGGCATCTGCGCTTGCGCAGTGCAGAACTCAAGGTTGTGTTGGCCTCAAATTAATCATGTCTTGGTTCAAAGAAGGAAAAAAGAAGAGTTATATTCGATCGTTTTGTAGTAATGTTTTGAAATGTGGGCCCATGCCTAAACATGTTGCATTCATAATGGACGGAAATCGCAGATTTGCAAGAAAAGTTCATTGCGATCGTTCGAAGGGGCACGAGAAAGGGTTCGACAAACTGACTGAGGTTAGTCAGATTTCATTGATCGTCAGTCACATTCTGTTGGCACTGCGATAGCTGTGTGGTGGTTATTTGGTGTTCCATAGCTCGTACGGCTACCATCGTTAATGTTGCTTTCATTCTGTGAAAATTTTATTGTGTTTCCTGTTGTCGAGAGTTCGTGATCCTAGCAGATGTGCAAGGTGTCTCCAAATTTGCATACATGTAGTACTGTAGGTCAAAGTTCGTGTTCTGGTCGATCTAATATCAAGGGAAAGTTTATAGTGTTTTTTACGGTGGTATAACTTAAAACGTTACTTCAGTATGTTAGTATTCAACTTTGATCATTAATTATGAAAACGTTAAATACTTCGTTTGTTCTTAATTTGAGAAAGAAAATGATCTAAAATTACTTTAAAATTTGGGCCCTACTGTTTAGTCCAACTAGCTGTTACTCTTTTCTGATGCGTTGAGACGTTGTGACCATTCTGTAAATAACTTATATTATGGCTAGCCTTCCAAGTGTTAGTATAACCGTAATGTTTTGTCTCTATGTAGAGTTCCTTTCGTACATGTTCATATTGTATAAATATTTTGCTTGTAAACTTATATTTGTACTAGAGACCCTTAGGAACCTTGTCTCTATATTTTTACCATTTCAAAGACACATAGATCTATATAAACACCCTTTAAAAAAGCACCCAAGTGAGGGGTTTTCAGAGACTTTGAGTGCAAGCCTGGTCCAGTTAGTGAGATCTTTGACTGCCAAACACAAGATTCTGGGTTTGAGCCAATGCCTTGCCAAGGTTCACAAATTTATTTAACTCTATTTTGCCACACAGTCCATGGACAGGGACATAAAGCCATTAGTCTAGCCCCCGCTCCCCCTTTCTTGTTACTTGGGAATTAAAAGAACCCAAATACTGTTTGTTAGTAACCAAGTTTTGGCCTTTTGTTGTGGTCTCCTGGGGCATTTATCTCAGAAATATTTTAAACTGCAGACCAACAGTTCCTATAGTGCAGACTGATTTACACTGACTGTGGAGAGATTGGCACTGACAGTGGTAAGACCTCTGCCTCCAAACCGTGAGGTCCCCGATTCGATCCCTTGTTTTTCCAACGGTTGAATATTTAAGTGACTTCTTTCCCACCTACTGTAGGTCCACTCAGCTTGTTACCTATGGACCAGTCCATCCAGCTGCTAGTTGTGCACATAAATGCTACCGGTCAGTGGGGAATTTAAAAACTGATCATTGTAAAGTGCCAATGAGCATATATCCATTTATGAAAAGGTCCTATTTAAGAGTCAATGTCAGTAAAAACCAAAGTCGGCCTGGTCTCGCGAAATTTCGGATTTTTTCATATTTCTGCCAAATGACCCCTTTGGTAAGTTATTTTTGAAAATTACACTAAAAAGTTTGGCAGCACTTTAGTTTTTTCAAAATCGAGGGAAGTTTGATTTCGCCATTTTGGCTCCTGACCGCAGCCGTCGCCGCCGTTTTGGAATTGAAAATGGTCAATTTTGAATTTGTTTGTATGGGTCAACCAGATCGAAATTTTTTATAAGAATTACATATGTTGTAAAGGATCTATCCATCTTTAGAGAAAACGTTGTTTGATCGAAAGTGATGCTCTCAATAATATATTTTGACTCGTTTAATATACCCCAATCACAGTAGTTCGAAAGAATGCACTTTTGGAGGTCTTTTCCACTCGCACAAATCTCCACTGATATATAAAATTAATAACCGTAATTTAGATCGACGGAACGTAGAACTCTTCTAGTTTATTGTGTGAAAATTCTATTGATGGCAAATTCATAGTGTCCCGCTGAGAGCTCTCGACATGAAGTCTGTTTTGGAGCTCTTTTAACCGCTGTGTAAACATGGCAGCTTAAGAATTGTGTGACGTTATGCAGAAGAAGAAGGTACAAATCTAACGAAATGTGAGGGTCCCTGTTGTTGTATTTCTCAGGTGATATTAGTTTTCTCTTGCTTGAAGGCATTTCAATAATTGGGTTTTATGTCATGCAAAATTTGAACATTTGAGCAACGACATTTTTCCAACCGGGCAAGTAAGCCTGTCACGCATTATAATTTTGAACTCAATATGCAGACAACAACAACAAGCAAGATCATGAAGTTGCATATGCAGTGAAACTTTACTATTTTCCACTGCTGTAAAATAAAATGTTGCATTTATCTGATGTTATATCATTAAATGCATAAACATTTTGATTTTCGATCAGCATGCGCTTTTCTGTTTAAGAAACAAATTAGCATGCCAGAAGGCAAAAGGTCATTGAAGGCCAATCGTTCCTTGTCAATCACTGCAACAAGAGCGGTCACAGCCGATTATAGACGATCGAGTCAATCGCAGAGATGGTTAATTCAAATGTCTTTCAGTAATAGTAAAGTATAAACGGGGTCTTCCGATCAAACTGTTTTCTGTTATTATACTATAAAATAATTGCACTCAAGTTTAAAACTCACCGCGTTCAGAGCATAGTTTCCCTGGAATTTCACATTCGCCTTCTTAGTTGCCACTGCTGCTCAAATCCTATTTGGGTTTCATACCATTAACGAACAGAATCTTACAAGTGCAAAAGAATTTTTGATTTCCTTTACTTTAAAAAACAGTGAACCAAACAGAAGGCTAGTCAGTGTCATGTTCCACTTTCAACCAGAGAACCTGACGTGAGAGAACCTGATACAGCCTTTTTGCGCTCGACAAACACCTAACGGTTTACCCGAAAGACATTCTGAAAGTGAAAAAGTGAGAAGGCGTTTTACGAAAGTCTTCTTATAACATTTTAAAATTTTAAACATTTTCCCTAAAATGTCCTAAACTGACGTTTTTTGTATATTAATAAAAAAAAGTATTACGCTGTTTTTCTAATAGAATCATCGTCTGGCATGATAAAAAAAACTGGCACATCAGTCTAATACACAGAACCAAATAATATCTTGGGGTGATTTCAGACTGAATCATTTTTAGAACAAAAAAATTGTTTGCCTAATATAAACAATTTCAATTAAGAAAAAAATCGAGTTGTTGTTGGTGGTGGATGAAGGGGAGTTTGGGTCTACTTCCAGTAAAATGTAAAGTAATTTCTGTATTTTTGGTTGGAAAGCTGGAGAGAAAAGGGGTAGGAGCTGCATGGGAGATATTATTTGGTTCTGTGAACTGATATGCAAGTTTTTTATTATAACAGACGATTTGTAACAAGAACTTCCTGTAGTCAGTGGCAAACTCTGTACGGTTGACCATAAATGACTATTTGCCTTCAGGTGTGCTTGTGTGTCTTGGGATGTGTCTCTTCTTCAGAAAAGTGCATGCTGATCAAAAATCAAAATGTTTATTGTTTAAAAATATAACATCAGATAAACGCTACATTTTGTTTTACAGCATGGAAAATCGTAAAGTTTTACAGCATATATAACTTCATGATCTTGCTCGTTGTTGTTGTCTACATGTTAAGTTCAAAATTATAATGCGTGACAGGCTTACTTGCCCGGTTGGAAAAATGTCATTGCTCAAATGTTCAAATTTTGCATGACAGAAAACCCAATTACTGAAATGCCTTCAAGCAAGAGAAAACTAATATCACCTGAATAATACAACAACAGGGACCTTTACACAGCGGTTAAAAGAGCTCCAAAACAGACTTCATGTCGAGAGCTCTCAGCGGGACACTATGAATTTGCCATCAATAGAATTTTCACACAATAAACTAGAAGAGTTCTACGTTCCGTCAATCTAAATTACGGTTATTAATTTTATATATCAGTGGAGATTCGTGCGAGTTGAAAAGATCTCCAAAAGTGTATTCTTTCGAACTACTGTGATTGGAGTATATTAAACGAGTCAAAATATATTATTGAGTGCATAACTTTCGATCAAACAACGTTTTCTCTAAAGATGGATAGATCCTTTACAACATACGTAATTCTTATAAAAAATTTCGATCTGGTTGACCCGTACGAACAACTTCAAAATTGGCCATTTTCAATCCCAAAACGGCGGTGGCGGCTGTGGTCAGGAGCCAAAATGGCGAATTCAAACTTCCCTCGATTTTGAAAAAACTAAATCGCTACCAAATTTTTTAGTGTAATTTTCGAAAATAACTTACCATAGGGATCATTTGGGAGAAATATGAAAAATCTGAAATTTCGCGAGACCAGGTCGAACTTTGGTTTTTACTGACATTGACTCTTAAATGCACTACTTCAGTTTAATTTATTTTAGTACTTTACTAAAGCCCTTGTAATTCAGCCAGTAATTATTGCAAATGAAGTTTTAAGTTAACCTCATAAATATGCATGCATTATTTAGAAATGTGCATCTTTGGGACTTGGTTTTTACTATGAAAACTATTTCTCATTGAACTCTTTGCCTGTTTTGTTTTAAGGTCCTTGAATGGTGCTTTGAACTGGAAATTCCTGAGGTCACTGTGTATGCTTTTAGTATTGAAAACTTCAAACGCTCTAAAGAGGAAGTTGATGGGCTAATGGAGCTGGCAAAAGAAAAATTCGACAGGCTATTTGATGAGAGGTACTAGACATAGTTTATTTGAAGTTCAAGGGTTTGTTTTGGGCCATACATTAAATTCATATAGATCTATGACTTTTTAAAGTGCTCAAAACATATTCAACTCCTTGAAATCCCCGGACCCAATGTCAAGTCCCAGTCAGACCACTATATTGTGTCCTTGATTGAACAAGACACTTTACCTAACTTTGTTCCAGTTGACTTAGCTGTATAAATGAGTACCAGTTCTGCTGGGGGGTAACCTGCGACAGATTAGTGTCCTGTTCAGGGGAAGTCAAAGGTTCTCATCCACCCAGGGGATGAATTCAACTGTTTTATGGCATTGGGCCGGCTGCTGGGTTTTTTTTTAAACTCATTTAAGGGCCCCC